>VMDO01004957.1:62003-117946 GCA_007922755.1 Pedetes capensis | reverse complement strand
TTAATCAGAATAATGAAATTAATGGCATGTTGTTATAGCCTTTGCCATTGACAAAGTACAGTCATTTGCATTAATTTATTTTCTCCCCTGTACATGGTGGAGGTGTTTTATTATCTTCATTTTGAAATCTGTGTCTCAAGTTGAGCAATTCACTGGAAATGCACAGAGGTCTCAGTGGCAGAAGAGCTAGACCTGTGTCTCCTCCCTTATATATCTGTCTGATCTCTGCTTTATTTTATCTGTGTCAGGATATGCCTGTTTTACACAGCACATTCAGGTCCCAAATAAGAATTCCTATAACAAGGAGAGCTTCTAGGGTCTGATTTATTTAGTAGGCAGGTTATTATGTCAAGAAGATTTATTTAGTAGGCTGGAAAAATTTAGAAGTGAAGAGGAATGAGCATACTTCTGTACTATGTATCTGACTTCTTCACCTGATAGCCCCTGAAGTAACCTCTCCATCTTGAAGTAGCGACTTAAATCAAAAGTTTTATTAGACCTCCCATCATCAAAAGAAGAGATTAAGAGAAACAATGGATATATTATGAACACTTTGGAAAACCAGTAATATGATCATGGTGTGTAACACAGAAGGTGTATTCTAATATGAGAAAGAACTCATTTTGGTATACTCATTAATTAGACAGGCATCTTATTCAAAAAGAACTTACTGGAGCATGCCAGAATAAATTTTATTCCCAATTTCATCTGTAGGGTTTTGCATGAGGGTCTTCATTTTCGTATAAATGATAACCAAAGGAATCTTTTATTTCATCATGAAAGTCAGAAGGGAAAGCTGTGAAGGAGAAAGAGAAAGAGAAAAGAAAAACATATTACAGACTTGAACGGGTTGCCTACATTTTCTAGTTACTAACTAGTTGTATACCTGCAGCCGTAGCCCTGTGACATCTGATCTGGCCAGATATCTGCAGGTAAGTAGGGTAGGGCCTGGTTTGTACTTGGACGGGAGACCACCTGGGAACACCAGGTGCTGTAGGTTTGGGAGGAAGACCCGCAACCCCCTCCCAAAAATCAATCTACCATTGAAAACCTATGAACAGCAGAGAAGCACTGACAATAATGTTTTGCCTGTTGTACCTAGGGTGGCTATGAGTAGGATACCAACTCCAAGGCACCTAACAACAACAACAACAACAATTAGTTGTGTTGCCTGCAACCTATACCATTGTAGTGTCTGTTGAGTCAGATCTTGGAAGCTAAACAGGGTGGTTAGTACTTGGATGGAAGACTTTCAGGGGGAATACTGAGTGCTGTAGGCTTGGGAGAAGGAACAAGCAACCCACTCCCAAAAAGCAATCAGCCATTGAAAACCCCGTGAATAGTGGAGAAGCACTAACAATAGTGTTTTGCCTGTGGTATGTAAGGTCACTCTGAGTTGGACACCTATTCGAGGGCACCTAACATCAACAAAAAATATTTGTACTTATTCTTTGTTGCTTCTGTTATAATAGAAAGAATTTAATAACCTAAGAAACATGAAATTATTATCTACAGTTCTAAAGGATAGACGTTTGAAGTGATTGTTACTACAAGGGTTTGCGGGCTGTGATCTTTCCTAAAAAAATCCATTTCCTTGCCTTTTAGATCTTCTAGACACCCTTCCTCCCATTCCTTGGCACCTATACCTCCTACCTTGTTCAAAGTCAGAAATAACAGGCCAAATGCCTCATGCTGCCTTGTCTCTGATTCTCTCCCATCTTCCTTAGTCTTTCATTTTTGCTGTTTTTTGTGATTATTTGGGGCCATCATGGATAATCTAGGATGAACCCATTATAAATTTTCTGTTAACCATCTTAAATCTGTTTGCCATCTGATTTCCCCTTTACTTCTAAGCTAAAATATTCACAAGTTTAGGGATTATACATAGATATTTGGAATTAGAGCAGATGATTATTCTGCCTTCCATATTCATTGTTAATTGATCTATTTCATTAAACAATATTGTACTACCTAAATTGGGGGTTCTGGATTACAATGATAAATAGAGGTTTCATATTTTCTTGAATTCGATAGTGGTAATTAATAAAGTGAACCAAGAGTGAGCCTATTTGTGATCTAACACTAACGAGATTGTATTTTCTCTAACCTTGGGTCATCTAAACCCTGTATGCTGTTGAGTGTGTTGTTCAACTCATCCTCTCTCTGCTTCCATTTCCTTATGTGTCAAATGGGGATATTATGATTATTTTATTTCTTTCAGAGTTTTATCATGAGAGTTATATCATGCTACTTAATATTCATTCAGAGCTTAGTATAATGCCTGGAGTTGTTTAAGTTTTCAATAAAAAATTAACCATGATCATCAACATGACTATCCTTGTTACTTTGATCTTCAAGAAAAGTAAATCAGCATAAACTTTCAATAGCCACTCTGTTTACTCATTCCTTCCCTTATTACAGACAGAAGAATGAAATATCATGGAATTTCAGCTTAAAATCTATTTTAAACTTTAACTGTTCTGTCTTTCCTACCAAATTAGGGTCTTCTCTCATATTTTTGAAATGTGATCATTCTCTTTTAAATGCCTGATGACAGAAATCTTTTAATCCCTCATGACAGTTTAACTTTAGATAATATTGGCTTAAAAAGTAATTTTACCTCTAAAAGAGATAACAATATACTTCTATTTAAGATAAAATTTAATTAGGGTACTGCCACCTCTTAAGAACAGTAAACATTTTGCTGAGGTAGCTGGCTCACTTGATAGGAAAAATATCTTTAAAACCTTTTTTGTTTGTCAAGTAAAACCTTATGATGTGATAATGTTTCCTAAATTTATTTGTATATTAAACAATAAATTCGAGTTTCTCATGTCAGAGAAAAAAAGTTCCAAGAAAATAAAGGGAAATGAAATTCAGAGGACAATTACTTGAAAACATGACTGCTAAATGGAACTAGCCAGTGAGGATTTTGTAAAAAGCGGTTGAATGTGTGGCTGAGTGGTAGAGCCCTTGTCTAGCATGTGTGAGGCCTTGAGTTCAACCCTCTAGTTAAAATAAATAAATAGACAAATAATAAAATTAAAAAATAAAAATAAATAAGTAAAAGATACTTCCTTTAATGCATATATGTAAATGTCACAATGAAATGCATGTCAGAATGAATCACATTAATTTGTCCATTAAAAATTTCCAATAAAAATATAGATATTTATGTTCATAGTATGGATATATAACATTCATTTCTAAATCATAACTTTGATTAGTGTTTTATAAAATTATAAATGGCTAAAGGTATTGCATTTTGTTGAACTATAATAGCTTATTAAATATTTCCTTATTGAATATTTTGGTTTTATCCAATGAGTCTCCATAGGGCTATGTGGACTTCATTGTAGCTACATTTTATGCACATAAACAATTATTGCTTTTTGAAAAGTTCCTTGAAACTGAGTTATTTGTTCAAAGGGTATGGTCCCTAGAAAGTCTGCATCATTTTGTACTCTCATCATCAGTGAACAACAGTTACCATATTCCTGAATCATCACAGACCACTAAGTCTTTTAAAGGACTCCTCAGCCAGACACTGTGCTGCATGCCTGTAATTCCAGGTACATGGTAGGCTGAGGCAGGAGTCTCATGAGTTGGAGGTCAGTGGAAGCCTGCACAATTTAGCAAGACCATATCTCAACATTTAAAATTTTCTAAAGGGAGACCGGAATGTGACTCAGTGGTGGAATACTTGCCTAGCATGCAAGTCCCTGGGTCCAACCCCCAGTACTGAAAAAAAAAAAAAGAAACTGACTGCAAACATATCAATAATACTAAACATTTGTGAAGTGTGCATGGTAGCTTAATATATGTATATATACTAATATGCTATAATATTTTTAAAGCCTTATATCATCATATAAGAACATAGAAGGGATACATTTTTAAATTTTTATGTATGAGACTATTAAAGTTTCATGAAATTGTGTGGCTTTTTCAGTGTCATATTGCAAGTTAGACACTGAGTGGACCTGGATGTCAAGTATTCCATTGTATCATGTGTTCCCTGTAATGTTACTGTTAGAAAAACTACATACTTTATGTTGCTCTATGTAATGGACTGACAAAATAAACATCACTATGCAATAATTTAACTGAATAAAACACTTTATCTGAGCTTGATTCTTATTTTCTTAGTTCATTTCTTTTAGTCACTTTAACACTGAAAAAAATCTTTATAATTTTAAACAAGCATGGAAATTTAGTAAGATGTAACATGCTATTTTAAAACAGCTATCTAAAATAAACAATTGACTACTTCTAAAAGGGATGCATTTTATTTCAGTGAAAATGCTGTTTTCTTAAGTTCCAAAAATACTTTAAAGTGGTCACTTTCCAAACACCCACATAATGGCATCCATTTGCTATGAGCCTAAAGTGGAAAATTGTAATGGATAGCGTTTTATCTCAGCTGTCAAACTGACATGTTGACTTTTCTTGGTTATTTCAAAAGATCCAAATAAAATTATATCCTTTTCTGTTTCCTTTATAATTCTCTAGTTAATAGTGATACAGAAACTTTTTTTTTCTGGCATAGTAACTCTCAGATTTCTCTTTTTGTGAGTTGTCCAATCATTCTTTTTCTTTCTTTTCTTTTCTTCTCTTTTTCTTTCTTTCTTTCTTTCTTTTTTTTTTCCTCTTTTTTCTCTAATGAGTTTTTTTCTCTCATTTACTTATAGAAGTAATTTACATTTTCTGGATGTTAATTATCAGTTATATGTTGTACAGACTGTATGCTATTTTTAATTTAACTTTGTAGTGCCTTTTGGTGTTAAGAAAATTTTTATATTAATATATTCAAGTTTAACAATTACTTTCTTAGCATTTGACACATAAATTTTCCTAAGGAATTATTCTTACTTTGATATGAAGTGAGCTTTTTACTTTGTAGTTTTTCTAAGAACAGAGAATTTAAGTTGACAACATAATTTAATTTTTAATTGGGGGCTCATTTTGATTACTAGTGAGTGAAACTCCCCTCCTCCCAAACAGTTACTAGTTATATAGGGTGTTTCTTCAAACTCTTAGGGATTTCTGTTTGCTTAGTTGTCTTTTTATATTATTTTTAAAAGTTCTTTGTATGTTTTGATAAAAAATCCCTTCAAACACTGTGTATGTGTTGCAAATATCTTGCCTAAAACCAAAGTTGTATTTGCTTTTTTTGTGATGCCCTTTGTTAAGCAGCAATGCCTGATTTCAATGGATCAAATTTATAACTTTCCCTTACTATATGTAAACTTCTGCTGGGCTTGGGCTTAGCTCAGGTGGTACAGTGTTGCTCTGCGCTCTCTGAGGCCCTAGGTTTCATTGGATGCCACAGTGGTAGGGCTGCAGGCATTATAGAACATGTCTGGTTTAAATAGCTTTTATCTTCCTTCACTGATATCTTCCAAGATTATCTTGGATAATATTAATTTTTGTAAATTTGACCTCAACAGGAAGGATAAAAGTAATATTTTCATTGTCTAGAAGCCTACATTTAGTTAGCTATTTATGGTATTCTATTCCATTTTCTATTTAGCCTTGTAGGTGGTATCATTATAGGTTTAAGCATTTTAAAAATCATTAGTAATTTTCTATATTGGAACCTAGAATTGGGTCCTTTATGAGTTTTTAATCTTCACTGAAAAATTAAAGGTTAGATGGCATTCTACATTCACCCATATATTCTGTCCTAAGTTACTATGTGTGCCAATCTGTGTTTGAAAATGAATATTGTCTCTATTCTTTAATTATATTTCTGTCACCTTGTCTGGAAAATTTTCATAATCATAAAATAGTGGAATTTAGTTTTTGAACTTTGCACATGGATAACTATCCTACCTGGAAGTTATATTTTATTTTAAATTGTCAAAGTCTCTCTCTTTGAGATATGCAAATTTGTACCTTGGAATATTCTTTCAAATGTCACCCACAGTAAAATCACAAATTTAGAGTTCTACCAAAACCTATTATTTTACAGGCAAAGACACAATTTAAGGAATTTTCCACTTGTAGAAATGAAAATATTTCACAAAATATCAAAAGAACAAACCTCTTAAAGTAATAATTACTCTAAATTTATGAAAAAATTAAAAGAATATGCACTATACAATCTATAGCAGGAGAATAGATCCACTCCCAACACTCAGTGAAACATAACAAATACCAATAGATTTTAGCTTATAAAGTGAAAACTGCAATCCTAGGAACATACTGAAGCAAAACCTTATATATTTGATCTTGGAACAACAATGCTGATGAAATTATATTATGCTCTTTGAAACAAACTTCTGTGATTCAAGATCAAGGTCTGTATTGTTATTTTAAAGAATCATCAAGTGGGTCTATATATTTCCCTATGCAGCCAATTATTTTTAAGAAATTCAGAATGTTAGTTCTAATTTACTGGTTGCAATTTCATCATTGCTAATAGAATTGATGTGTTTTATGCTTTCCTTCAAGGCCTGCAGCCATAGCCCTGTGGCATCCGATCCCATCAGATCTCGGAAGCTAAGCAGGGTCAGGCCTGGTTAGTACCTGGATGGGAGACCGCCTGGGAACACCAGAAGCTGTAGGCTTGGGAGAAGGACCTGGCAACCCCCTCCCGAAAATCGATCTGCCATTGAAAACCCTATGAACAGCAGAGAAGCACTGACGATAGTGTTTCCCCTGTTGTACAGAGGGTCGCTATGAGCCGTATACCGACTCGACGGCACCTAACAACAACAACAACAATGCTTTCCTTCACATTAAGTAGAAGCATGTTTGTTTTGTATATTTAAGGTGTATAGTTTTAAATTACATTGCATTATTAAAATAGTGTTCATGAGATTTAGGCAACAGTATAACATTCTGAGACCTGATTTGATAGCACTTAACAACAACAACAATTATATACTATATGGGCTGGGGTTTAGCACAGTTAAGAGCACTACTCTGTGTTCTGTAAAGCATTGGGTTCCATCACCAGCACCACAAAAATAGGGTAAGACATGGCAGTCCATTTCCGAAAACAATTAGCCATCAAAATTCCTATGAGGGTCGTTATCAGTCAGACCTGAATCGATTGCACCTAACAACAACATTCTATACCAAAATGTTTGAGGAAGATTACACCAAAAGAAAGTCAAATTTAATCTCAAGTAAAAGATCTAAAACATTTGTGTAAATTAACAAAGAGATAAGATTTTGTCACCGTCATCTGTTTAGAAGAAAATTTTTCACTTGATTTTTGAAGAGGAAAAACATTCTTTTTTGCTCAAATTATAGAAAAGCTATAGAAGTGTGGAAAATCAAATAGAGTCAGTAAGTGAAATTTTAGATCAGGTGCCATTCAACTGTCTGAAGAAGATGTTAGAGTGCTTGACCTTCTCAGACAACAATGACCTCATGTGAGCTCAACTAGAATGAAATGAATGAAAGTATTTTGTAGTTTTAGATAGTGTCTCAACCCCACAGAGCCCAAAGTAATGTGACATATTCTCTGCCGTTTGATGATCACAATAAAGCTATCTGTGATGTAGTTGCTAAACCCCTCATGAGACATGTCTTTAAATTACTAGTAATATGCTTCACTGCAACTCACCTTCCACATTTTCATTCATGCTGTGCTATTTATAAGAAGACAGAACTGAATATTGCAACACATTCATCTCTCAACTTCACTTAACTGGGAAATAAGGCAGGGGAAGGACATAGTTTTTCTTTTTTTTTTTTTTCTTTCCTTTGATCAGAAGGTAGAAATTCTCACTCAGTCTGAAGTGATGAATATTGTAACCCTAAAAGCAGTTGTTGTTTGGTGCCATCGAGGCACTGGGATTTAGCTCAGTTTGGTAGAGCACTGCTCTGCAGTCTCTGAGGTCCCCAGTTTGATTCCCAGCACTGCAAAAGTGGGAGAAGGATGTGGCAATCCATTCCTGAGGCAATCTCGAAACAGCCATTGAAAACCCTCTGAGGGTCCCTATGAGTCAGACACAACTAGATGGCACCTAACAACAACAACAACAAAAAGCAGTTGACATCATGACATTTAGATTTACCTTCTTTGGCTTTTAACTGCCATACACTCTTCGTCCAGTATTGCTCTTCCATTTTTCTCTACTCCTGTTTCCAGTTTTAAGTTTGGGAGGAATAATTGATGCATAAAGATAGAGATGAAATCCAGTGTGTCTGTGGACTTGCTTACTCTGACTAGCATGTTCATGCTGCCCACAGGTACTGAAGGAGCAGTGTTCGGGCACTCTGTGGAGACACCTCATATCAGAGCAGAACCATCCCAAGACCTCAGGTAAGTGCTCTTTTATATACCTGTGGCATAGGTTTAATGCATGTTGCCCTTCCTTGATATATAAAGAAGTGCTGTATAGTTGCATGAAAAATTGACATTCCCTAGCTCCATGCTACAAAGTTAAGTATTTGACTGAAGACAAGAAAATGTGAAATATTATCCTAACTTCCCTATGGTTCCCTAATATACTTACAATGCATATATATATATATATATATATGTATATATATACATATGTATACATATATACATATATGTATGTATATGTGTGTGTATATATATATATATATATATACACACACACATACCACACAGGGGGAGTGTGGAAAAAGACAGGAAAAGACAGCTATTGAGGAAGTTAAGGAAAATACTGGTGAACAACATGGATGCTGTAAAATCTGACATAGATAATGGTGCACATGACACACATTAAGCACAAAGGAAGTGGAGGGAGAGAATGGGAGGAAGCTCCAAATCATCAAGGAGTATTACATAGAGGAAAATACAGAAGTGAATGGAAACTAGAGTTAGAAAAAGAATGAATTTACCCTGTGATGGAGTTTTCACTCTATATTTCCAGTAGAATAATCTAGTTTCTGTTACTGTGCTATTTCTAAGAGGGACAGCTATATATAAAAGCTCTCCCTACCCAGATCATTGTGAAGTGTCAATATGACAGGGAATCTTCACTAAGATCATCAGGGCAACTGTTAATAAAGGTTGAAAATGTAAAACCTAAGTTAACTGCTCCACAAACATTCTTAATTTGATAAACAAACTTAGAGTTGAAGATTAAAATGGTTTACATTATTAATTTCTGGTAGGTCATTTGCAGTATTTTTTAAAAGGCAACAATAGTGATACCAAAAAATTGCATGCTAAAAATCACTATCAAGTTAGATAGCAGTACCAAACTGAAAGACAGAGTCTCTGTTTTGGAAAATATAATAAATCTATTAAGTAGAAAAACCCAACTTTTTCCATAAAGATCATTTTTGCAGCCCTTCCCCATTGGATAAGCAGAAAATATTCTCAATGAAAACAGAAAAATGAAGTTGAAATTTTTAATGCAAAAAATACTTTTACAACAATAAGTTTTACTGACCTTTTTACAGTTCTATGCTAAGATTCCCCAAAGAATTCAGTTTCTAACTAGTTGAAAAGCAGAGATTCAAAAAGCTAGTGAATAGTACCAGAAGAAGGTGGTCTTCTTCATATGATACAGACATATTTTTATCAGGGAAATATACTAGTTTATTCTATGCAAAAACTGAAGGGATTTAGGAATGTCAAAGAATGTATATAAACAGCATTTCAAAATGTGCTATAGTCTTGACTTATAACTCTTTTTGTAGGAAACAGCACTTTTTTAATATTATTTTTCTGTACTTCACAAGATTTTAAGTTCCATTAGTAGAGAATCCATGTGGTCTTTCCTAGCTTATCCTTAGTGCTATAGCAGCTAGCAATGTACCACATATGTAATAGCATGATAAAGATTTGTTAATTTGAATCACTGTGACAAAGATAATTAAATAATGAAGATACTAACTAGATGAATGTGATAAAGGATATGGACAGCTATAAGACATACATTGATAGCATTGATACAAATTGTATTTTTAGGTATCAGACATAGTAAGACAATGCTCTCACTCATGTGGAATATATAGAAGTTGATCTCATAGAAGTTGAGAGTAGAATGGTGGTTACAGAAGCTGGGGTGGTAGTGGGGAGGGTGAGATTGAGGAGATGTTGATCAGAAGCTACTAAATTATAACTAGGAGTTAGAAGTTCCAGTGTAGAATGACAATGGATAATGATATTGTACAGTAAATTTCAAAAAGCTAGGAGAAAAGAGTTTGAATACTTTTACCATGCAAAAATAATATAATATCTGAGGACAGATATTTTTAACTTGATTTAAATAACACACAATAGATACACATATCAAAACCTCACATTGCACCACATAAATATGTATATGTATGTATTTATGTTTATGTATATGATTAAGGCCTGCAGCCGTAGCCCTGTGGCATCCGATCCCATCAGATCTCGGAAGCTAAGCAGGGTCAGGCCTGGTTAGTACTTGGATGGGAGACCGCCTGGGAACACCAGATACTGCAGGCTTGGGAGAAGGACCTGGCAACCCGCTCCCAGTAATCAATCTGCCATTGAAAACCCTATGAACAGCAGAGAAGCACTGACAATAGTGTTTCGCCTGTTGTATGTAGGGTCGCTATGAGTCGGATACCGACTTGACGGCACCTAACAACAACAACAACAACAACATATGATTAAGGGTAAATTCAATTTAAACATAAAAATAAAAATAAAATGAACGTATTGAAATAAAAATATGTATGTTGGAATTCACTCACTTATTTGATTTTCTAAATTGCTGCATTCCAAAATAAATATTTTTACTTCTATTGTTTTAGTGATCATGTACTCATTTTACAAATTTTACTATGTAAATTCTATTACTAAAAGAGGAATAAGAGCCAACTACTATTTTAATTATGTTACTGACATGTCTCAAAATTCACAAATGCAAATGTGAATTATAATTAATATATCACATTTCTGGTTTTTATTTTTTGATCATTTACCCATTACTCAACCATTGAGCTAAATTAGGGTTATTGTCCAGTGCTAAAACCAGACTGAGAGCTCCCAAAATGAATGCTAAATCCCAAAATGGAAACAGAGGCAAAGCACAGTAATGACTGGGATATTCAGTTATTCATTTGTACAGGAAAATTTAAAGTAGAGTGTCTGAGATGATCTTCACAAAAATTGCTGACAATTTTCCATTCAGGACAATGAGAAGTACTCTTCCTTGACACATAATGATAATCAACCAGGTGAAATGGGTCAGTCAAGTAAATAAAACAGCAGTTTAGGGAGTCAGTTATGCTGTCTTTGGTTTTGTTAATATAAAGAATAAAAAAGTTTGAAAAAGAACATCTCAAAAGTTTTTAATAGAGTGTAATATTTTGTTCTGGAAATGTGGATTTCTACAATTTATTTATCCAACAGATTTTTGATGATTTTGATATATGCGAAGTTCTGTGCTATTTTTCACATGTGCTTTAAACCTACACTTGTAGATTTTCTTTGATTTTTTATTTAAAATCATATTATGTTGTAGTAAGGGGGTCTATATTTAAATAGCTAAGAAAATACATGCTAAGTTGTTGGTACAGTCATAATAATGTATTTTCCTAGAATAGCCCAAGTATTAAATTTCTTGATTTTCTTAATTTCTTAAGTTAAAATGTTGTTGTTGATGTTGTTGTTGTTGTTAGGTGCCATTGAGTCATATCTGACTCATAGCTACCCTCATAGGGTTTTCAATGGCTATTTCAGGTTTGCCTTGGGAGTGGATTGCCAGGTCCTTCTCCCATTTTTGCGGTGCTGGGAATTGAACTCGGGACCTCAGAGACTGCGGCACAGCGCTCTACCAACTGAGCTAAATCCCAGCCCCAAGTTAAAATATATTTAGCTCAGTGGGTAGAGTGCTGCGCTGCAGTCTCTGAGGACCCGAGTTCAATTCCCAGCACCACAAAAATGGGAGAAGGGCCTGGCAATCCACTCCCAAGGCAATCCCGAAGCACTCAGCCATTGAAAACCCTATGAGGGTAGCTATGAGTCGGATACCGACTCGACGGCACCTAACAACAACAACATTACAGGTCAGAGTTTCTACAACCTAAGGTGAGAAGTAATGAAGCTCACTATGTAATGACCATTGCCCAAAGTTTGGATCTGAGACCCATTAATTGTTCCAAGAATAAGAAAAGAATAGGGACTTAGAATCAGTAAGATTAATTAAAATTTAATCATACAATTGTGCCTTTTCATTGTTCTCATTTTAAACAAACATAAAACAGAAATGCTAAGGTGTGAAGAATACAGATTAATCTCTTGAAATAGAGCTCTAATTTACAACAATCCTATATTTAAGGAAAAGCCAGTGTCTACTAGCTGGGCTTTAGCTCAGTTCATAGAGTGCTGCACTGCAGTCTCTGAGGTCCTGAGTTCAATTCCCAGCACTGCAAAAATGGGAGAAGGACCTGGCAACCCACTCCCAAGGCAAACCCGAAATAGCCATTGAAAGCCCTATGAGGGTCGCTATGAGTTGGATACCTACTTGATGGCACCTAACAACAAGTGTCTACTAGGTAATATTTTTTTCCCTGAGGCATTTCACAACTAATGGAGTAAATTACTTTTGCTGGTATTATTCTCCCTATGGGAGATATATGTTTGTGTGTGTGTGTGTGTGTGTGTGTGTGTGTTCATACTTTTTCTTTTCTCTTTTTTCCTTCTCTCTGAACCTCCTTTCCTCCCCCTCACACTCTTTTCTTCTTTCCTTGTCTCATTTTATGTATGTATTTATATATTTGTTTAGAATTAGTGACAAATGAATTTTATAAGCAGCTTCCCTTAGTTTGCATTCTAGGGGACACAGAGCAACTGTTGATTGAGAGATTTATTTGATACAACTTTAAGAAGGAAACTGCAGTGGGAGGTATGATTGAGCATAAAAGAATAAATATTGAAAGAAAAAATAACGTGATTTATGACTCAATAAGGTTCATCATTGTCTAAAGTGATAAGACAGATTTCTAGTCTGAGTCACAATTTTTATTGATTTTTTTCTCTTAGCACATTTTCTGTTCAGTTCCACATCCCACCCCATCATTAAAAATGCAAATATTAATGGAATAATATTGTGTTAACTATTTAGCAAGAACAAGAACCATGATACTTAAGTCCTACTAGTTTCCATTTAGTTATTGTGTTTGCAACTTAGTGTTTATAAAGTGAGAATTCTTTTCTCAGAATGTTGAGAACTCTGCTACAGAACTAGGCCACCAAGTTTTCAAATTTGAACTTTGTATAACACCTTAAAAACAAAATCTAGATGGGATTCTAGGCTGATTTGAGAAGTCCAGAGTATGTAGAGGAAACCAGTATGTCTTAAATCTTGATCAATAATAATATTAGTACAACTAGATTTTACCCTATTTGTAGCTTACAAATATTTGCACATGTTTATCATTTGTTTATCACATCATCACATTTTGTAAAGTTTCAAAAATTCTATGAAAATAGAGGTGCAAGCCCATCTTATATACACATTGCCATGTGGACATGCATAGATTGCTTTGTATTTTTTACCCTTCACAGTGTTTGCCTTTTCTCTTTCGGTCTTTCAACATCCATTTATGTCATCTTTTATATCTTCTACGTCCTAAATATATATTTTAAATGTACTGTAAATGCTTTCTCACATTGCAACATGTGCCTTAACTTTTACTGCAAGATAATTTATATATAAAAATTAATATACAAATAATTATATATGACTATGTATATATTTGGGACTGAGGTCTAGCTCAATGGGTAGAGCACTGCTCTGCACTCTCTGAGGACCCTAGTTTGATCCCCAGCACTGCAAAAACAGGAGAAGGACTTGGCAATCCACTGGAGGATCTATCTTGAAACAATCAGCCAATGACAACCCTCTGAGGGTAGCTATGAGTTGGACCTGACTCAACTGCACCTAACAACAATAACATGTCTATACTTTATATATATATATATATATTACTTTTATCATTTTCCTTTCCAATTTCTGGGCTTTCTGTCTTGTTTTCTATAATTTATTTTTTATAATAGGTTACTTATTTCTTCATTTTTATTTGTAATATATAAATTATTCTCTAAATTTTCTTCTGATTTTTATTGAAAATTTGTGATTTATTTATATTTTAAATGGGTAAAGTTAGAAATCATTTTTGTGGAATGTAATAAGAATCTAAATTTATTTTTTTCAGTATAGATATTCAATTTATTAAGCCTCATTTGTTAAACAACCTAGAACTTCCCACCCTGGAGTAATTGCTACAATTGTCAGATATTAATTTCTCATAAATGCATTTGCTCTGATATTCTGTTGGTTCCATTAACCAAATATTCTAATTCTAGTGTCATTTTAACTAAAATGACTTTATACTGGTACTAATTTTTTTAAAGTTTCCACTTTATCTTCATTAAAAGTTTTTGTTAATTATAACTCATATTTTTCTTCTCAAAATATTTTAATATAGTGTAAGTTTATAAAGACTACATTGAAGTCTTATGGGCATTTTTACATATATTTATTATTTTTATAATATTGACATTTTAACTTTTACCAAAAATATATCAAATTCTTGAATTTTGAGATAAAATAAAACAATAAATATTATTTTATGGACTCTTATCTCTGAAATAATTATAAAACACAGTTATAGAATAATATGGCATTTATATTGATATAGTAATTTAGCAACAGGAATTATGTATTTTAAGGTATTTTTATATGTCATTAAAGGTTTTTTTGTTTGTTTGTTTGTTTTTGGAAGTACTGGGAGTTGAACCCAGGGCCTCACACTTGCATGCTTTGCATGTACTGTACCACTGATATGCACCCCCAGCCCACTTTTTTACTTTTTGACACAGGGTCTCACTAAATTATGCAGACTGCTTCTGGTCTCGAACTTGCAGTCCTCCTGCCTCTGTCTCCCAAATCGCTGGGATTATAGGTGTGCAAATTGCATTCAATCCAACTTTAAGAGTCCCCAAAGTCTTAATAGTCCCAGCATTATTTGAAGACCAAAGTCCAAAGTCTCTTAGCTGTGAGATCTTACAAAATTAAAAAAGTAGTTATATAACTCCCATATTACAATGGCACAGAGTAAACATTCCTATTTCAAATGGGAGGGAACAGGAGGATAGTAAGAAATGATGGGAGCAAAGCAAGACCAGGATCCAGGTGTGCAATGTGGAGTCCTGCAACTCCATGTCTGGCATCTGGAACACATGGTGGTATTATGTGGGCTCAAACAGACTTGGGAGACTCCACCCTATGGTCTTGTAATTTGCAAACCACATGGTCACCCCTTTGGGTTTATTCCACTCTTTGTTGTCAGCATTCTTTAACAGACATTCCATGTTGATGGCATCTCCAGCATTATGGGGTCTCCATTGTAGCTTAGGCACTACTTTCAAAGCTTTGTGCATTATCTACCTCAGGGCCTCGCTGCAGGAGATTTGACTCTGATACACATTTCCTGGCCTTGCAGATTATTCTCTGGGATCTTGGTGATAGCCTCCAGGTCCTCATAACTCTGGTATTATGCATGTTTATAAAAAGCCAGCACCATGTGGGCAATGCCAAAGTATGGAAGCAGTTGCTGGATGCCTTTGGATCATGATTCTGACAGCTTTTGTGGGCCTGGGCTGGGAAAGTACGTCACTAGGTAGCCTCTTTTCAGTAGGGCATCTTTTCTCTCTTTTTAAATAAAAGCATTTTGAATGAGTTTGCAATTATATACCCTGGAATCTTTCCACACTAGGGGTCTGGAAACGCTTGATTTGCCCCCAGGATTTTCCTCATATTGTCCTAGTGCAGAGGATGAGGGTTCTCTTTAATGGCATTTGTGTCTTTAACAATTACAGACTTATTGCCCAGACTTGTCTCATCTTCAACTTTAAATATGTGGCTTTTTTCTTGCCACACTTCATATATTGATATATTTCTGCTAATTTTTGCACCTTTTGTAAAAACAACAAAAAAAATCACAATTCTGGCTAAACACTGCCAGCAGTAACCACGTCATTGCCTTAGTACTATGCTGTCTTGAATTTTCCTCTGCCAAGTTAATTTGTCTATTTCTTTTGAGTTCATCCTCACTCAGGTTGTTTAAATGTGCACCAAAGGCAGACAATTCTTTTCCAGAATGTAATATGAATAACCTGTAGTCCAACTAGTCTGTATCCTTACCACTGTGGCATCTAACTTCATCAGATCTTGGAAGCTAAGCAGAGAAGGGCCTGGTTAGTACTTGGATGGGAGACTACCTGGCAACACCAGATGCTGTAGGCTTGGGAGAAGGACCTGGCAACCCACTCCCAAAAATCAATCTGTCACTGAAAACCCTATGAATAGTTGAGAAGCACTGACAGTGGTGTTTCATCTGTTATAAATAGAGTTGCTATGAGTCAGACACTGACTTGACAGCACCTAACAACAATAACAACATAGTCCAACTACTTGCAGCCATTCCATGCTGGCATCCAATCCCATCAGATGATGAAAGCTAAGTAGAATCAGGTCTGGTTAGTATTTCGATAGAAGACTGCCCGGGAACAAAAGGTGCTGTAGGCTTGGGGGAAAGACCTGGCAGCCCACTCAAAAATAAAAAATAAAAAATAAAATTCAGCCATTGAAAACCCTACAAATAGAGGAGAAGCACTGCAATAGTGCCAGGCACGGCACAGTGTCAGGGACTGTTTCATATGTTGCTCATAGAGCTGCTAAGAGTCAGACCTGACCTGAGAGCACCTAATAACAATTATTCCAACTACCATTGTTGTTGTTAGGTGCCTTCTAGTTGGGTCAGACTCATAGTCATAGGGTTTTCAATGGCTGATTGTCTCAGGATTGTTTCGGGAGTGGGCTGCCAGGTCCTTCTCCCATTTTATGCAGTGCTGGGGATTGGACCCAGGGCCTCAGCATGCACAGAGCGGCACTGTACCAACTGAGCTAAACCCCAGTCTGTGACCCCATGAGCATTGTCTTTACTGTCTACATTTCTATCAGTATTCTGGTCTTCCAGACTCTCACCAGATCTCCCTAGTAAACTCTGCTTATAGCATTCTAAGACTTCTCTAGCTCACATCTCCAAAATCTTTTGCTTCCTATATTTTTCTTGTGGTACTAAGGGATTGAATCTTTGTACATGCTAGGCAATGGCTCTATTATGGAGATGTAACCCAGTCCCTTTTTAAATTTTTACATTGAGACAGAGTCTCATTAGTTTGTACAGTTTGTCCTCTATCCTTGTACTTGCCATTCTCCTGCTTCTACTTCCTGGGTTACTGGGATTATATGTGTTGACCTCAGCACCTGGATGCATCTCCAAACTCTTCCAGACTCCTCTCACAGGCAATTTCCAACCCCTCAAGAACCACATGGTCAGTTTTTCAGAAACGCACAACCCACTCCTCTAGTACCAATTTTCTGTCTAATTAGCTTGTGCATAGCTCTTACCAAAATACCTGACAAAAATAACTTATGGAAGGAAGAATTTATTTGACTTATGGTTCAGAGGACTTAAGTACACAGTGGTGGGGGAGGCATGGCTGAGAAGGCAGAAGAAGTATGTGGTAGAGCAATAAATGGCAGGATCTGGGGCATAGAGCTCTTCACATTATGGCTGACCAAGAAGCAGTGGAAGATGCTGGAACCAGCACTGTGTAACCTTCAAAGTACTACCCACAGTGACCTGATACCTTCAGCTGGGTCCCACCTCCTAAAGTTCCACAGCCTCTCAAAAGAGCACCCCAACCTGGGAACATAATATTCAACCATGAGTCTTGGGATATCTTATATTCAAACCATAACACATGAAAAGAACTCAAGGAAAAAAAACCCCAAAAACCAAACAACCCAATACACAAATGGGCAAAGGAACTGAGTAGACAGTTCTCAAATGATGAGGTCCATAAAGCCATGAAACACATGAAAAAGTGCTCAACATCCCTAGCCATTAGGGAAATGCAAATCAAAACAACGCTGAGATTTCACCTTACAACAGTAAGAATGGCCAAGATCAATAAAACAAACAACAACAAATGCTGGCGAGGTTGTGGGGAAAAGGGAACACTTTTACATTGTTGGTGGAGCTGTAAATTGGTGCAACCACTATGGAAATCAATATGGAGGTACCTCAAAAAACTAAAAATAGATCTACCATATGACCCAGCTATAACACTATTGGAAATTTACCCAAAGGGAGATGGGTCATCATACCACAGAGACACCTGCATCTCCATGTACAATGCAGCGCTTTTCACAATAGCAAAGATATGGAATCAACCAAAGTGCCCTTCAACAGAAGAATGGATAAAAATCTATGGTATATATACACAATGGAATACTATTCAGCAATCAAGAAAAATGAAATAGGGTCATTTGCTGCAAAATGGATGGAATTAGAGAAAATTATTTTAAGTGAATGAACACGAGCTCAGAAAGAGCTCTAGTCCATTTACATTGACCTCATTCTTATCTTCCCTCCCCCCCCTTTTATTATGATCTGACCTTTGAGTAGGATTTTTCCTTCTTGTAATTTTGAATCAGGTCCCTCATATGAGTGAGAACATGTGTTGTTTCTCTTTCTGAGCTCATGTTTTTTTATTATTAGAAATTTTTAATGTACATCATAATGTGATTCATTTTGACATGCTTTTCACTGTGACAATTGTCATATATGCAATTTGATAAACATTATTCATATAGGTTACCCCTTACCCTCCCCTGTGTTTGCCCCCCTTCCCCCCTTCCCATCTAAGTTTCCCATCCAAGTCTTCTCTATCTTTTACTATGTAGTATTTTTCTATATGTCCTTGGGTTCCATTTCTGTTTAAGATAGAAACTTTTCCTGTAGTGGTCTTTGTTTTTATCTGGTTAGAACAATTACATGTTTTGTGGATATTATTCCCCAGTTTGTTTGTTACATACTCATTTTATCAATAATAATTTTCAAAGGCAACTTTTTTTTTTTTTTTTTTTTGCGGTACTGGGGGTTGAACCCAGGGCCTCGCGCCTGCATGCTCTGCAAGTGCTAGACCACTGAGCTGCACCTCAGCCCTTTTTTTTTTTTTTTTTACTTTTTGAGACAGGGTCTCGCTAAATTACGCAGACTGCCTCTGGTCTCGAATTTGCGATCCTCCCGCCTCCGCCTCTCGAGGCGCTGGGATTACAGGTGTGCGCCACCACGCCTGGCCCTAAAGGCAACTTTTGACCTTGAAAACATTTAATTTATATTTTTAAGTATTTACTAGTTAAAACTTTTTGTGACCTTAGACAGCTTTGCCTACTATCAAGTCACAAAGAAAAATTTCTTTAAGAGCTTTATGATTCTATCATTTACTTTTGATGAAAGTATGTGGTACAGATGGGGGTACCTTTTGGCATATAAATGTCCATTTATTCCAGCATCATTCACTGAAAGATTTTGCTTTCCTTTTGTCAAAAATCAGATGAACACTCAAGTAAAACTCTATTTGTGGTATCAATGTTATCCTATTATGTTATTTGTTATTCTTATACCATACCAACTGCTTTGATTACTATAGCTTTGCAGTAAGTTTTAAAGTTCTCTAGCATTTTTCTTTTTCAAGATTGCTTTGGCTATTTTGGGATCTTTACATTAGCTATGTAATCTTAAGAAAAATCACCCAACCACCCTAATATTCAAGTACTTTGTAGGTGAAGATGGATAATTATAGTGGCTATTTCTTAATATTGGTGGGATGATTGAAAGATAATCCATGAAAAATTTTAAGTACAGAATGTTTCCAGTATTAGCATGAGTTTTTGTTGCTTAATACAATTGTATGGCTAACTCACTAGTAAAGAATGGCAAATCTAATAATGGTTTGCTATGACTATAATGCCTGCATCCAAGGCACTGTGGCATCTGATCCCATCAGATCTCAGAAGCAAAGCAGGGTTGGGCCTGGTTAGTACTTGGATGGGAGACTGCCTGGGAACACCAGATACTGTAGGCTTGGGAGAAGGATCTGGCAAGCTACTCCTAAAAATCAATCTGCCGTTGAAAATCCTATGAATAGTAGAGAGGCACTGATACTAGTGTTTCATCTATTGTACATAGGGTCGCTATGAGTCAGATACTGACTCAAAGGCACCTAACAACAATGACCATAATATTCTGTTTTTAAGTTATTGACTATGATTTTATTTACTAGGAAACTAATGCCCATAGAGTTTAATTGGATTTAAAATTTGAAGTAGAATTCATGTGTAATTTTTTACATTTCTGTGTTTAACTCATTTTGTTGATAAAATTCTTGTACATAGTAATTAAGTTTCATTGAGCTTATACCTCAATTTCCTTATGCTTCTTGGGAATAATTTCCATGATTTTATAGTAGGCAGCAACACTTAAAACATAGAGAATTGTTTTCTGTTATCCTGCAATTTATAATATAGCTTCCAGAAGTATATACATTCTAATAAGGGCTGGGGAAATAATATTTATAAAATAGTCAATGAAATATATAATTACCCAATCATAAACTCATATTGATAATTCATCATGAGTAGTAATATGTTTACTTTTATTGCAGATCTTTTAAACTATGTGTTTAAATCTACTTGTTCTACAGTGTTCTTTGGATACTTAAATAATCATGACTACTCAATTGCAATGCTTTTAAAAATTGCTTCTGTTTAAATGCAAGCACTACTTTCTTATTGTCAGAATGCATGGAGTTTAACCTTCTTGGAGTTTAGATGGACATGTAGTGTAAAGTGCATTTGTGTGAAGAAATGTCTTTTTTTTTTTATCCTCTTTAGGATATAATACCAAGAAACAAAGTACAGCTCCAGATAGTTAATGTGTGTTGTTGTTATTGTTGTTAGGTGCCAGGCAGTCTGTGTCCAACTCATGGCAACCCTATGTACAACAGATGACACAATATTCTCATGCTTCTCTGCTATTTATAGGGTTTTCAATGGTTACTTGTTTTTTGGGAGTGGGTTGCCAGGTCCTTCTCCCAAGCCTACAGCACCTGGTGTTCCTAGGCAGTCTCCCATCCAAATACTAACCAGGTCCAACCCTACTTAGCTTCCAGGATCTGACGGGATTGGACACTACAGTGTTATGGCTGCAGGAAACTTCATAAGTAAACACTATTATTGTCAACTTAGAGAAGATGAAACTGAGACTTATTGCTGGATAACATCCCTGAATCTAGGTTCATCCTGCTCCCAATCTTTACTGCATGCTTAAAGAGGGATCCTCTAGGTATGAGTTAGAAAAGTGTTCTACTCTGGCTAGCTTGGAAATGGGTACATGAAACCTAAAATGAATTTGAAAAAATAAACATTTCCTGATTAAATTATTAATACAGTTCAAGATAGAAAAATGCAAGCACTCAGAAATAGTTAATATTCTTAATGTTTCAGAACTAAGTATCGGACATAGTGTAAACCTTTAGTCCATTTAATATGTACATTTGACTATCAAATATCTAAGAAATAACCTCAGATTATTTTTCTTGGAAACCATTTGAACTATATTAATTACTAGATAAGTGTGCTTTTATTGTATTTATAGCTTCACTACATTTTTTCTTAAATATTATATACATTACCTGTTTCAGAATATTAATTCATTTAAATTAAGCTCGTATTTGACTTCTATATGAAATAATCGTATCAAAACATAAAACTATAAATGATATTGTAGATATCAACAGGAAATGGAAATAATGTTCGCCAAGGATATGCTACTAAAGGTGGTTTGTGTTTAATCATGTATCAGGGGACATTAGTTAGAAAATACATACGCTAAACCGGGCGCGGTGGCACATACCTATAATCCCAGTGACCCCAAAGGCGGAGGCAGGAGAATCGCAAGTTTGAGACCAGAGGCAGTCTGTGTAATTTAGCGAGACCCTGTCTCAAAAAAAGTAAAAAACATGGGCTGAGTGTACAGCTCAGTGGTACAGCACTTGCAAACCATGCAAGCATGAGGCCCTGGGTTCAACCCCAGCACCGAAAAAAAAAACAAAAACAAAAAAAAAAAAACCTCTAATATTCAGATTTGAAATTTTGAAGTTTGGATACTATGCACAAATGCCTGAGGTTTTCTAGGTAATCCAATTATGAGTGATTTTTTTCCCAAGGTTTCAAATATGTTTTTTTTGTTTTGTTTTGTTTTGTTTTTGTTTTTGTTTTGCAGTATTTGGAGGTTTGAGACAGGATCTCTCTAAATTGTGTAGACTACCTGTGGCCTCCAACTCATGATCCTCCTGTCTCATCCTACTGAGTTGCTGGGATTATATAAAAGTGCCATGTTTTTTTGCCAAATACATGTGTATGTTTTAAAGACAACAAAATGTAGACATCTCTTTAAAATAGATACATTCAAAAGCTAACTCCTTCTGGGATAGTATGAGGATGTTCATGTCACCCATAGAGATGAAAGTTTCAAAGTTACTTGGATGTGTGAAAACAAAACCAAACAAACCAAAGCATTTACAAATGTTGAAATTGTTTCTTATGCCAGGCATGGTGGCACATGCCTATAATTCCAGCACTCAGGAGGCTGAGAAAAGAGGGTCATGAGTTTGAGGCCAGGCTGAACCACATGGTAAGACCCTGTCTTTAAAAAAAATCATTTTTAAATGTTGACTCTAATCTTTCACACCACTTTTAAGACCTTAAATTTGACTTTACTACTGAGAAAGAGCTTAACGTGAGAGATCTATTTGATATGGCTTATAGTTCTTTCTGCAAATAACTGAATCTTTTGCCTCAAAGGAAACCAGTTGCTTGAAAGGAATCTCATTTGAATGTGCTGTAATCAAGGGAAACAGGATGATTACATCACCGGAGAAGACCACTTGTCCAAAAAGTCCAATTGATCTTCTCATGCTAGTACTTTTTTATCATTGCATTCTTATTTCTATATACTATCTCCCACTTGATTTTTGTTTCTCTGACTTATGTTATATTCTGTAGACATTTCACTGAGCTAATTGAAGTCATTTGATATAAAAAATGTGCTATTTCTTCATTTTAATTAATTTCCAGTAGTGTAATATATACTTTAAAATTCTCCAACTTCATAAAATTTGACCATGTACTCCTGAAAGATTGCAATATTAATGATTTTCATTAAATTTTTCATCTTTTCAAGGCTGGAATGTTTTCTTGAGGAATATGTATATCCTAAATTGCACCAATTTATTTATTAAAACTCCACCTTTAATATTGATAAATGATTTAAATGTGTAAACTTATCTTAACCCTTTTCATAAGCATTATAAAGGGAAATAGTATAAGAAATAATTACTAAACCACTATACAAATGAGGATAAATAATTGATATGAGCAAATGAAACTTTTATAATGGGCAAAAAAATAGATAAAGCAATAAAAATCATTCTAAAACTGATTTTAGTTTCATATTCTTCCATGAAATTGCAATGATTTTTATTCATGCTTTCCTATTTGTTTGCAGTCATAGCACGCTAGCATCAGATCCCATCTGATTTAGGAATCTAAGCAGGGTCAGCCTGGTTAGTCCTTAGATGGAAGACCTCCTGGAAATACCAGGTGCTACAGGCTAGGGAGAAGGACCTGGAAATCCACATCTGAAAACAATTCACCATCAAGAACCCTATAAACAGTAGAGAAGCATTAACAATGGTGCCAGGCATGCCTCAGTGGCCAGGGGGATTTCCTTCTGTAGTACACAGGGGCGCTGAGTCCGCCCCCATTCTACAGCACCTAATAGCAACAACAATTTATTTGTTTGATTGGTTGTTTTCACTTGGCTAATGTTTTCTTGCAGTTCATCATAATTTTTCTCTTCTCTGTGAATGCCTTTCCCCCCTAAGGCTTGAATCACCAACAAGATCCTTGATAATGGAAGCCCCTCGTGGGGTCCAGGTGAGTGCGGCTGCTGGTGACTTCAAGGCTACCTGCAGGAAAGAGCTCCATTTACAGTCTACTGAAGGGGAGGTGAGTCTCCAACCAGGGGTTGGCCCTGGACTATTGAGGATGCTGCTTTTAAACCTCTCCACATTTGGTTTCAGGTCTGACATAAAGAACTACTTTATGAGGAAGTGCAACTTATGAAAATATTTACATTTCTTAAGTATGAAATGTGATAAACCTAATAGTACATTCTCAATTGAAAGATCTATTTATTTTCTACTGAAAGATATTCATTCACAAGGCTATTTTTCGTTGGTCATCCAAATTCTTCTTGCTTCAAAATTACATAATTAATATCAAGAATAAAGATAGTCTTGTTTTATTTTGTTCTGTTTGGATCTTCACACAAAAAAAATGTCCTTCCAAAAGTTGACTGACCAATGTGTACTAAGCTACAGTTAGAGAGGACAAGAATTACTGGTGGGCTATTATACCCTAGGGTAATTATAGATAACAATAATGTACTTTACATTTCAGAAAGCAGGAAGAGAGGACTTTGAAAGTTTCCACCATAAAGAAATGATAAATGTTTGAGGATATAAACATGTTTAATCTGATTTAAGCCTTATACAATGTGTGACATCTTATTCCATCCATAATACACACCCTTTTAATGTATCAGTTGAAAATATAAACAAGAAACAACAAAAAAAGTTCTTCCAAAAGTACTTTGGATGTTGATTTGTTTGTTTCTCTAGGGATAGCATCCATATTTGTCTAAAAGGAAATAAAATATTTATTTTACTATTTGTTTCAATTCCTAGATAAGGATATACATGTTAATATTTGTCTCCATGTTATTTTATCCCCTAAGAATGAACCTTGTCATTCCTTTGAACATAATCCTTTTTTTCAAACTGCTTGCGTTAGCCCCTTGCATTTGGTGTCCCAGTGTCTCACTAAGTGTGATAGAAACACATTGATTTCATGTACCTTCCTTGCTGCATATTATGTGATTGTTGTTTGTGCAGATGAATGTATTTGTCAATTCTGCTAGTGCCTCAGTGTTACCTCTTCAGATATAGTCTTTCTTACTCATTATCTCTGGTCTTTTCTTGAAACCCTAAAGCAATGTTGTACTTTTCCACTCTTACCAGGTTTTGGAGCCTCTCCTCCCCAGTTTCTATTTCTTTGTTTCACTGTGTCTCATTCTGCTTCTGTATTCCCATCTGCATTCCCATGATCCTCCAAACATTTCATTTTTTAAATTAATCCATACATTGGGTTTTAATTGTAGTGATTATGCTTTTTGTTTCTGAGAACCTCATTTGTTCCCTATCAAATATGCCTAGACACTTTACTAGTTGGTTTTTTGTTTATTTTCAATTCTGCCTTAATTATTTTAAATCCTTATGCATATCTTGTATTCTGTGCTGTATATTTTCACTACAATTCCCAAAGTCCCTAAGGATTTAAATCTTTTTTATTGTTTTATCAATTCATTTCTTTGTTATTTCTTCCTTCATGTGTTTACTTTTTATTATGAGCTCACAAAGGTAGAAAAGAAAAAAAAAAGAAGAAGAAGAAGGATAATCTGAGAAAGATGCTCTGAGGCATTTCACTCCTCTTCACATGTAATTATGTAAGAATTAATTAATAGAACCATACCACTCTACCATTGACTTGGTGCTAATTCAACATAAATTTTAATTATAAATTTTCCCTTTATAAACAGACTTTTGGAAGACTATATTAGCAATTTAGTAGATAGTACAACATAAATTATTTAGAAATATTTTTCACAGCATTTAGAAATGTATTTATGTATCCTTTCAAGATTTTGTTCTACTATAATTGTAGACTATAATATTTTGTTTATCACAGCAAGCCAGAAATCTTTTTTAAACATTTTTCATTCTTTTTCAAGTATTGCTTTGTATCATGCTAATCATTTTATTCAAATTGTTCATAATAGAATACTCCGTAAAATATTTGTTTATCAATCTCTGTCCTGCTTTTATGTATGAATAATCTATTTATATTCTTCTTTATTGTGGTACTTGGGGTTGAACCCAGGGTCTCACATATGCTTTGCAATTGCTCTACTGCTGAGCTATATCCTCCAGCCATTTTTTACTTTTTATTTAGAGACAAGGTCTTAAAGTTATGCAGGCTACTTCTGGTTTTGAAGGTGGGTTCCTCTTGCCTTTCTGCCTCTAGAGTCACTGAGATTACTGGTGTGAGCCACTGCACCTGGCCTATTTATGTTCTTTTATTCAATGAACCAGCAGAGTTATTTTATTCATTAACAGGTTAGTATTTAATTATCAATCACGTGTTATATTATAAATAAATCATAGCCAAAGATTTGTTTCTGTTGTCTATTTTTACATTAATAAAATAAAATTACAGAAAGGTACAATACTTTATACTATAAGAAAATAGTTTATAATTTTTCTATGAATTGTGAGGTGATATGAAATAGTTCTCTTTCCTACATTGACTATGCTACAGAAAGACTAATTGATCATTTATACACAGATATGGAAAAAGTCTCTATCCTGAGATAATTTTTAAGATGCTTACTGTCAGAGAAAGCATTATATTCAAGTACCCAAAATAATAATTGAAATACATAAGAATAAATTGTACATAAAATTCTGCACCATAGGCAAATCAAAGTCATTTCAGATATAATGCTGCAAGGAATTTCAAATTCAGTCCTAAAGAACAAGAATTATAACTGTCCCTAGAATATTGTCCTAGCATAATAGCATAATGCATTAAAGCATATTGGCCACAATACCACTAAGGAAGAATTTTATTTTGAGAATTGATAAATATTTTCATTACCAGTGATAGTTCTCATTTTAACAGGTAAAAATGGGATAAAATGGATTCTTAGTAGAGAAAAGATGGTGGGCTGTGACTTAGAAGCTCACGGGTATGATTCTAATCACAGGGAAGAGTTTCAGAATAAATGGATTATATGGTATATAGGGTAAGGCAGAATAGAGACATCAACTTTAGAAAATGGAAAATAAGCCTCATCATAGTAAATACCTTAGCAGAATTGAAAGACGGGTCAAGGCTATTCACATTGGAGCAACATAGAGAACCCCAATAATGTTACGTTAGGAATTAATAGGCAATAGCCCTTCTAATCTCATGGCTTATTTTTCTATCTGAAGCAAAAATCTCAGTGTTTTCTCTTTCTAAGGTCCCATATGAATAAATTAATTGATTAAGAAACTCAATCTCTTTCACATTGTTAAAACTACAGTTTGGATCTCAGAAGATTACTTATGGAATTGTCATATAGACAAATACTGTCTACAGTATCTCCTGTATGGATGGGAGAGCTGGAGACCACTACTATGACTACCTTAAAGCAGCAGCCTGCACACCAAGGCCAAGTTCAAGGCTCAGTGCATTATGAGGCCTCCACAGTTAACCCTTATTTTCTGAGACTGCCACCTGGAAGCCTTACCTGTATGAAACAGCTACTCTGCAGTCATTCACCCAGGCTACACATATATGGCATGGTGTAAGCAAGCCCCTGTAATCCACCAAGACTAAGTAGCAACACTTACACTCTGTACTTAATAATGAATGCCCCATCACAAAGCCATTTGATGGGTGCCACATGAGCCTCCTGTTCCACATGTTCTTTAGCCATCTATATTCCTCTTCTTATTACCTTTGTCTCATAGTTTCTTGGGTTACACACTTGCTCTTACTGTTTCTTCTAAGTAAACTCACCTCCAAATTTACAGAACTAATCCTCACAGATGTCCAGCTTCCCGTTATAACTGTGGCCTTTGTGAAGCTTGAGAATGTTTGTTCTCTGCAAGTGTGATACTTTCTAAAAGGAAGTGGCAAAAGGGAGCTGACCAATATAGCTCACTTTCTCGAACTTCCCTGATAAAAGAAGTCACCCCTTGTCCCCTGTGGAGAAGAAAGCCCAGAGTGTGTAACAGTTAGTGTTACACTCACTGAAGTCACTTAGCGTGGAAATATGGAAAGAAAAGAAATAAGGCCTAACACTGACACTCCCCAAAAATAGATATATCCATATTCCATTCCTAAGTTTTGTGTTCTTAATTTCACAGCAGAAAAACAAACTCTATCTTTGAAAATTAGAACTACAGTCATTTCATTTTCTGTGCTTTTCTGTCCTTTAATCCAGGAGGAACTATGAACTATGGAGTAATAGATTTTGACATTGGACATCTACAAACACATTTTTATCCTCCTTCCTAAACTTTGAGCAGTTTTGGTAAATGCAGCCATTCATTTACTTTATAATTTATTTATTTATTCAACATTTGTTTTATGTAACAGTGCATGCACAGGATCAGACTTCTGTGAAGCCACAAAAAATCAGGCTTGATTCTTCCTCTCCGAGGAGGATATGGTTTAGTGAGATATAAACTTCACTATAAGATAACATATCAACCAATCAGCAGCATAAGATATTAAAAATAATTGCTATGGGATAATCACATAAGAAGAGTCCTTTCAAGCATCAAGAAAGTTTCTTGACAGAGAAAACAGATGACCTAGGCTTTAATGGAGAGTGTGTTAGCATCCTACAGAGAGATACACATCCAAGGTGAAGGAAGAACATTGTGTCACTCAGCACACACTGGCACAATTCTACATGCTATTCTGTAGTCACAAACCAAAGACAGGCCTTACCCTCCCAGACCTTACTTGCAAATCGAAGAAACAAGCAATTAATGAACAAATATAAACTGAATATAGTACTATAAAAATATTGTTACAGTGGAGAGGGGCTGGGATTTAGCTCAGTTGGTATAGCACTGTGCTGCAGTCTCTGAGGTCCCAAGTTCAATTCCCAGCACCGCAAAAATGGGAGAAGGGCCTGGCAATCCACTCCCATGGCAATCCTGAAACAGTCAGCCATTGAAAACCCTATGAGCATCACTATGAGCTGGATACCGACTCAACGGCATCTAACAACAACAACTGTAGAGAGAATTAAAAGAGATGTTAAAGAGAAATTAATGGATTAGTGTTCTTTTAACAGAGTTGTTAATAATGTTCTTTTTGTGAGGGTGAGGTTTTAGTAGAGATTAGAATAAACTTCTTGTTTTTGTTGTTAGGTGCCTTCACGTTGGGTCCAACTCATAGCCACCCTGTGTTGTACAACAGAATGAAACACTCCCTGACTATTTGCCATGCCAGGCACTATGTCAGTGCTTCTCTTCTATTCATAGGGTTTTCAATGGCTAATTGTTTCGAGATTGTTTCAGAAGTGGACTGACAGCTCCAGGTCGTTCTCCCATTTTTGAAGCGCTGGAGATCAAACCCAAGCCCTCAGAGCACGAAGAGCAAACCCTCTACCAACTGAGCTAAACCCCAGCCCCAGAACAAACTTACCTCTAAATCAACCTAAAATATTATATGTCCATAGTATGGGAATCCTTTTTCTGGCTCATTTGCAGTTTACAATAAATTTCTGTAGTTCAAGAAAATTTAAAGTATAAAAAAAGTAAATGATGGAAATCTCCTTTTACCCTTTTTCCCCCCATCACATAGTATCTATAGATTTAGAGTGCTTTTACAGGAGTCTTAGTAATAAATGAATAAGACTTACATTAAAATGAAGATGGGGAAAATGAAGTATTCTGTGATCCTACGTCAATTTAAGGTGGCTCTTTAGGTGAAAATCAGCTATATGATGATAGAATTAAGAAGTAGCTGGGGAGAGTTGTTTCTTTGCCCATTCAAATTCATGATCCAATTTTTATTTCTTTGGAAGTTTCCTCAAGCATATCAAAACCATATGATCACTATCTCTGAAAGCAAGGAGTCCATGATTAAAAATAAGTGAAGTCATTCCCCACGTTAAAAGATACAGCATTAGTAAGCGTTGATTACAGGTAATATATTTCATGGAGTCTTCAAATTTGGACATGTGCAATGAATTATCTGTTGTTAGCTGTGCTGATTATGTACTTGATCTAACCTTTAGACTAAGAGTCACCATGCTTTTATCAGTTTTGAAAAACTGACCAGTAAGTATCTTTTTCAGTTAATTGTTCACCACTTAGTAATGTCATCTCCATTGACATCCTTATCTCTATATATATTCTTTACAGATATTAAGAAGTTGAATTGAGAGACTATCAAAATCATTAATTTTCCACAGTATTTGAATAACTGGGTTGATGCCTTAAACATATTGTACGATATTACTTTTCAGATTTATATCTTTCTTTCAGAAACACACCATCTCTCAAAGGAGAAGATGGCTGTGAAGCATTTGGACTGTAGGACTGCAATTTGTTTGTTCAACAAAGCATGACAGCTAACCCAATAGATTTGTTTGTAGTGTAGCCTCACTTATCAGATCATGTTACAAACCTCGGAGAGATGTAGAATACTGAAATAAATTAAAATGCAATTTCTTTTCTCCCTAGATATTTCTAAATGCAGATACAATCCGGCTGGGAAATCTACCGATCGGCTCCTTTTCTTCTTCACCCAGCTCCTCAAATTCTCGACAGACAGTGTACGAACTATGCGTCTGCCCCAATGGCAAAGTTTATCTTTCTCCAGCAGGAGTAGGTTCTACCTGTCAGTCCAGTAGCAACATCTGCTTGTGGAGCTGAAGTAACTGATTTCTCCTCACACCAGAATAGCCTTTTGTTCCTGTCCGTCTGCTTCACAGTTCTGCTCAGTTTCCCTTGTGATCAGTTCAGAGCTTCTTCAAATGGTCCACAGAGCAACTTCTTCCAGTATAAGCAGGGATTCACTGTCACCTTCTCTTGTGAATTTACTGTACTGCTGAACACTGAGCACCAGTGACACAAAGGTGGAAAAATCATCTCAGCAGGAAAACTGGATCATAACTTTTGCTCAAAAGGGAGAATAATATAGGTGCCTTTGCTACGTGAAGTGAAGCACACAGTTTTAGATTTTTGCAGAACCTGGATATGAACTGCACATATATACATTACTTAGATGAAATTCCCAGTCTCCAATGGCAAGATGAAATGGTTAACCCTGTAAGAAAACTAATTCTACAGTCTGAAAGCACAATTTTCCATTCATCTCTTTGGATGTAAACTTTTATCCCTGAATTTTAAAATTTTGAAGCATTATGTAATGCTTGCTTTACTAAAAATTAAATTCAATACATGATTTTTAACAAAACAAAACAAAACAAGACAGAATCTCTCCCTGAGTTTCATTTCTTTAAATTCGATGTGTTATTACTCTTTGTCTACCAAGTCTAGAATTTTGTACATTAGGTAATTTTGACAGCATTCAGCAATATAATCTTTACAAACTAACAAAATGCCATTATACTGTCATTTGTCAGATCTGGATGGCCTTATATAGTATTTACTTGGCTATTGCATGTGACGTATTTGCTTTTAACAAAACATCTAATTTATTGCAATATAAGATAGGAAGAGCATAGTGATGGGGTGGAATCCATACATCATTTCCTCAAAAATTCACCTTCTAAACTTTATAGTTAGGTTTCTATAATATAATTTTTGTTTGCTCCATTCACTTTATACCTGACTTTGCACAAATTCATACATCCTCTAAATAAATACATACTAACTTGATGCATAATGCTGAGAATGGATTCACTTTCCAACAGAATATCATCTTCAAAGTTAATATCCATTTTTAAAAAATTGACAGTTAATATTTAATGAGGTTGGTTGGAAATTAAACTTAAAAATCCTGACTAAACAATTTAAAAAGACAAATGTTGGTAAAAGTATAGAGGGTATACATATTCCGTTAGGATCATTTTTTAAGGAATCAAGTCATATTTTTATTCCATGATAAACATTTAGCCTTTATTAGACACCAAAAATCATAGCTCCTTCCATTCTCCATTGCTTATTTATAAATTGGCTCCTAATAAACAAATTCAAAATATTGTAAATTTACCACAATACTCCTTAACTGAAATTCTTGAAACCTACAAAATCCAAGAATATAAAACTACATTAAATATTTCCTATTATGGGATGATGACTTGATTACTCTAAGGTAAGTTCTGAATTTTCACATCAATCACTTTTTTACCCCTATGCACACTATGAACAGATGTGTGGAAGTTTCAGTTTGGGGGTTCCTGACTGCAGAAGCTTTGGACTTCAGGTTTGTATAGCTCAGAGTGAAGTGGAAGATTGGAACGTGTTGAAATAATTTGGTTAGTGAATGTGGCAAAATTGTATAATGTAAACAGCAAAGTAAACCACTTTGCCAGAGTTATCTTGTTTGAAAAGCCCAGCATTTCTAATAATTGGAAAAGTTCCACATCACTGAATGCACACTGTACTCAGAAAAAGGATATGGAAGCTAGTCTACTTTTTAAAAAGTTTTTAAAATAATACTGAACTTGTTTTTGGGAGTTATTATATAAACCTGTAAATCAACATTGGAATAAGAGTTAAGATATGTAATTGTTTAAAAAGTCATATCATAACACAGATTTAATGTATTGGTGTTAAAACAAGAATTTAATATGAAAAAGTTGCACATTAGTCTTTGCAAAATACTCACAAAAGTAACACAAGAAATTTTGAGAAATGGGTGCTAATTCTATTATGTCAAAGAAAACATTGTGCATTAATTTGAGATGTATTCTGGTTTTAATCATCCTGAATTAAAGTAGTTAGAATACTTCTTAGTCAAAGGAGGAATGGTTCTTTTGATCAGTAACTCACCCCGTTTTTAAAGTCTTTTACTAATCAATTGAGGTAAGGCCATCTGAGAATGTCTCTAGCCTGCAGCTGACTACAAAAAAATTTAACAAACTTAACAAGAAAGATAATGAATTAAATGTTCCCTTGAGGTTCCCTCTAGCTCTAACATGTTCCAAGAACAAACATTATACAAAGTAGAAGGGAACAATGAAAATTTAAGTTATACACAATAACTTAAACAAAACAAAAAGCAAAATGATTGATGAGGGAAAAGGAAGCAAAATCCAGTTACAGTAAAAGGTGGTCACATTTTTAATTCAAAAATATTCTGAAAAGTGTAGACACAATTCCAAAATAACATATAAACTTGAGAGATTTTACACTTTGTTCAGATGATGTAAAAACATCCGTTCAATTTCACTAAAAAGGAGCAATACAGACAATTTTCCTATTCAACACTAAATGATTGGCTTGAGTTACATGATTGGCTGTTTTAGATCTTTCAGAATGTAAGTGTGGACCCAGGAGCCCCAGAGTTTGGGCTTTTACTGAAGGCTTAGAAAATTGATCCTAAAAGTCCTTGATTTCCTAGTAGAAATGGGTTATTTTTCTTTCATGATACATAGATATCTGACTTATAGACTACCCAGATTACTATTTTCCTAATATCATGTTTTACATTAGAATATATATAAATATAATGCAGCTTATTTAGACATGCAAATTTAATCTTCCCTAAATAATACTCAGAAAGATGATTCTTTTAAATTATGTTGCATGAATGTCACTCAGTTATCTTATTACTCTTATATTAACTTTGTATTCAATTTAGCTGCAGAAAGTAGGAAGGGGAAAAGGAAGGTAGGGGATTGGTAGTATTCTTAGCATGAAAATTCTGTGCCAGAAATGGATAAACTGAGGTGCATCTGAGTTCATTTTTATTTTGCATAGTCAGAGAGACACAAAGAGTACATATTATTCTTTTCTCTTTAAGAATAGTTCTATAAAATACTTTAATACACAGCAAAAAACTTTCAAATTTCCTGATTCTTTTGCTCAATGTCTCCAAAATTTTTATACTCTATTAGTCCTATTTTTTATTTTATTATGAACTATGAATTTCATAATCTCATACATAATCACTTGTCTAAGGACGTTAAACAATTATGCTCTTGAATTTTATTGTAATCTGGAAATCTTAGACTACAGTACCCTAAATCTCTAACAACGCAGCTGGAGTTCCATCTCTGGTTCTGGCCCTAGCTAGTGACGTAAATTTCCTTATAAAATAGATTTAATTATCCTGGCCACAGTATACTTATTTGTGGGAAGTTCATATTAAACTATAAGTTTCCTTTGATCATTTTCATATCTAATTTCCACTTTCCATTTATGAAAAGACTGAGCATTCTTGAGTTCAGCAGGCTCTTCTAAAAATTAGCATTTGTGATCATCTTCTGTCCCTTAAAAACCCTCTCTTAAATGTTGAAATGCAAATATTTCCAGCACTAAGGTCTCTTTGGGCTGGGATTTAGCTCAGTGGGTAGAGCACTGCGCTGCAGTCTCTGAGGCCCTGAGTTCAATTCCCAGCACCGCAAAAATGGGAGAAGGGCCTGGCAATCCACTCCCAAGGAAATCCCGAAGCACTCCGCCATCGAAAACCCTGTAAGGGTCGCTATGAGTCGGATACCGACTCGACAGCACCTAACAACAACAACAACAACAAGGTCTCTTTATGAAAATCATGCTTGATTGACACACTCCATTTAAAATGACATTAAAAATGAAAAGAATGTATTTGAGTCTTATTCAAAATTACTATTAGGAAAAATTTAAAAATACTTACCCAATATAAGCATTCTGCTGACTATTCTATTATTTTTATCTCTATCATGCTTAAAAGCATTGGTCTTTTGAAGAAAAGGTCCTCTGATCATTGAAGCCAATTGCTGAATTTTTTATGACATCAAAATTCCTACATATTCTGCCACTTCAATGACTCATTTGGACCATGCCTCATTTTCTAAACATGGCATGTGGTATAATAACACTGCTAATGAATTATGTCATTGTGGTATCTCTATAGGAGGCATCAATAGCCTGGAAAGTATATAATGCATATAAACATTATTTTTATAGCAGATAATGTAATTATCATAAAATGAAGTTATTGCAATAGATGAGATTTAATGGCAAAATTCTCTGTACAATCATCAAAGCCAAACTTATCTTTGAGTTCTATATAGATGAAGTCTTTTCATCTTATTCTTCCAGTAGCTTTGGTCTAATTAGAATTACTCATGTGACCATACACAAGGATGCATGGAGAAATCATTTCCTCTATGTATTCATGTATATTATAGGAAAGAATACTGCAAAATAGCATTATTGCAAAGTAAAAAAAAATGTTCTGTTCCTTTTATGCAATCATTATTTAATGAATGACCTCACTGAGTACTGTTGTTCATTTGTTTTAAACTGCAGTTCATTAGTCATATGTCAAAGACCAAAGACTGGAATTTCTTTTATATTTAAATCTACAACCATACTGTTTTTATTAATTTATTAAAATAAATAGGGAGAGACTTATAACATGATGCAGCAAACATCCTTCTTACAAGATTCTGAACTATAGCCATCAGTCAAAATGCATTTATTGTAGAAAGAAACCTTTGGCAATGTGGTCCACTTATCTTTTATAAATGCATAATAAACTCCTCAGTATACATAAAACCACTATGTTGACATTATATCCCCAAATAGGCTCAGGATGGACTAACTCAGATGAGTTTAGACTTTCATTGCTTGCTAAAAATTCTTTGAAGAATCAATTCATTTTAAATACTTTTAGAACCAGAGGGCTATTTTTTAAGTGTTAATTGATGTGGTTCCACTCTGAGAAAGTCAATGAAAAACAATAAAGGAAGTAAGTTATAATGAACTGTGATTTTTTCTGGTTTTCCAGTCTTAATAACTCATTTGTTTAAATGTTTATAAATAAAAGCCAAACAGGGTTAAAGAGGTGCAAGGATATTCACTAACAATGGAGATATGTAATTTGGAGTTTGAGTGTTTCCTTATTTATACAATTCTTTAAATCAGGTCCACTATTCATTTATTTTGTTTTGTAACTTTCATGTAAATATTTTCTTGTATATATAGATATATGAAAAATGGAACTATTTTCTTACACATACTATGCAATATGTTTGTAAAATTGCAATATTACCAAAATTACAAAAGCTGTGCTTTTGTACTCTATTTGCTTTATGTAAAATCAATCTTTTTTCTATTTAAATGGACTGTCTGTCCTATAAACTGTAGATAACATATCTATTTAAAAAGCAGTCTATTGTATCTTTTGTTTAGTTTGAGTGGGGTATATTTCTTTTTGGAGAAAATGCAGCAAAATTTTGGCAATTGGAAACCTTTTCTTTTCCCTCAAAAGTGAAACCTTTTGAAGCATGTAATGAGCTCATATCATTTAAGATCTCTCCTGTAATTCTTGTATTTTGTCCTAATTTTGGTGCTACTGTGTAACCATAATTAAATGTGATAGTCAAAGAGGATCAGAATTTATATGCTATCATTTTATTTTATTCAGAAAACAATTCAAAGAGGAGGGGATACAAGTATTAATAGGTAATAGAAACCTTTTCCAATTATTTGTTATAAGTATAAATTCTATTAAGATGTGTGCTTTTATAGTATTAAGTTCAACATATATTTGTACTTGATACAAATACTTTTTTATGGAAAACTGGAAATATTATTCCTCTTAAATAGATGACCAATGAAACAAAAGAATTTGACTTAACAGTAATGACTGACATGTTTCACCAGATGATTAACTAATAGGTTATCCATCCTGGAATTCCTCTAATTTGAATTTACTGGTAAGACCAGAAAAATTGTTATGTGTATAAGCAAACATCCCTACATGTACATATACTGAGTCACACAAATAAATGTACATGTACGATAGCGAGAAGAGACACATGCTAGTCAGGATTTATATATTTGGTTTTGTAGCTCTTCATTTTCCTGTTATATCCAAAAAAGAACCAGGATAGTTTGAGACAATGACATGGATATTATTATGTTTTTCTTTTTTTTTTTTTCTCTCTCTCTCTTTTTTTGGTGTGGTACTTGGGGGCTAAATCCAGGACTTTTTGCATACTTTGCAAGAGCTCTACCACTGAGCTGCACCCTCAGCCTTTCTTTTTTAAAATTCATTTTATCTTGAGACAGAGTCTTGCTAAGTTACAAAGCCTATCTCTATCCTCAAACTTGTGATCCTCTTACCTCTTCCTTCTGAGTCACTGAGATTACAGGCAAGAGTGAAGGTGCCTAGCTTACTTTTTATTAACATATCTAGTTCAATGCTACAAAGGCTTTGTAAGTGACAGGATTTCTCATCAGTTCCAAAAAATAACAGTATCCATTGTTGTTGTTGTTGTTAGGTGCCATCGAGTCGGTATCCGACTCATAGCGACCCTCTGTACAACAGGGGAAACACTATTGTCAGTGCTTCTCTGCTGTTTATAGGGTTTTCAATGGCAGATTGATTTTTGGGAGGGGGTTGCCAGGTCCTTCTCCCAAGCCTACAGCTTCTGGTGTTCCCAGGCGGTCTCCCATCCAGGTACTAACCAGGCCGGACCCTGCTTAGCTTCCAAGATCTGACGCGATGGGATGCCGCAGGGTTACACAGTATCCATTAGAAATGTCTTTTTTGGAAGAAGAAACAAAGATAACCTTTTGTTCTTTGCTGTGAACATATCTGTATACACTGGTCTAGATACTTGAAAACAAAAGTAGAAACATTTATACTCCTCATCAAGACTTTCAGATGTTTAATTCTAGATAGAATCCAAGTCAGTGCTTTTAGTTTCAGATCACATATATGCTGTACATTTAATTTCCAAAAATGATTTGAATGGTTCCAATAACTATGCAAGTAAACATTTGCATACTTTTTCTACAAGATACTCAGGGTATTGCCAACAATGACAGAATGCTTTGCTCTTGGTAAACTCTCTTTTCTTCTTAAGGGAGGTGAATGAGACAAATAACAACAGTACCAACAAAACTCTTTTTTCTCTATATTGACAATACTGCTAAGACCAGAGGTATGAAGCTTTCCCCACACCAACAACTTCTCCAATACCAGCGGGGTGTCCTAAAATTCAATTCAATTCTAACACCAGCTGGAGTGAGCACAGACCCCACAGGGTAAAGGCTCAATCCTGCAAGGATGCCCCACCCACATCTCAGACCTCTGGGTGGGCTACAAATCAGAGATTCTCTTGACCCCTTTTTTGGGTTTGATAATGTGGTAGAGTGGTTCGTGTTATTGTTGTTAGGTGCTGTCCAGTTGGGTCCAAAGCACAGTGACCCAGTGAAAGGGTTTTCAAAGGGTGATTGTTTCGGGAGTTGGCTGCTAGGTCGTTCTCCCATTTTTGTGGTGCTGGGGATCAAACTCACATCCTCAGAGAGTTTGGAGCAGCACTCTATCAACTGAATTAACCCCTAGCCCAGAGTGGTCCATAGAACCCAGGAAACAGTTTACTTACTATTATTGCTCATTTAGTACAAAGGATATTTTAAAGGAACTAGATGAACAACCGCCTCCAGTGTTAGCCCTGTGGCATCCGATCCCATCAGATCTCGGAAGCTAAGCAGGCTCAGGCCTGGTTAGTACCTGGATGGGAGACCGCCTGGGAACACCAGGTGCTGTAGGCTTGGGAGAAGGACCTGACAACCCCCTCCCAAAACTCAATCTTCCATTGAAAACCCAATGAACAGCAGAGAAGCACTGACAATAGTGTTTCCCCTGTTGTACAGAGTCGGATACTGATTCGATGGCACCTAACAACAACAACAGGTGAACAACCAGACAAAGAGGCACACTAAGTGAGCTTTGGAAGGATGTGGAGTTTGAGTGAGCCAGCCTTCTAACACATGTTCAGTCACTTGGAAACTCTCTGAACTTCAAACCTTGGGGATTTTTATAGAAACTTCATGTAGGCATGGCCACTGATTAATTTCGTTTCCCTCTCTCCCCTCTCCAGCGAAGGAGATGTGGACCTGAAAGTTCCAAGCTTCTCGTCATGATTTTGTTGCTTCTAGTCACAACTTCCCATTCAAGAGACCACCAGGAATCAGCTATTAGAACAAAAATGCTCCCGTGGCTTCAGAAAATAACAAAAGTTGTAGGATTTCTATGTTGGGAACCAAGTCAAAGACTAAATATTAGAATCCACATGTTCTCTTAGCACCCCTATTTAGGAGAGCTCAGGAGCTCTGTGTTGAGAACTGCAGGCACAGAATTATACATAAGCACATAGATGCATGTGTGTGTGCATGCAGACATTGTGTGTATGCGTGTGTGCGTGTGTGTATAAAATGTCACATGGAGGTATTTGAAAATAGGAGTTGGGGATGGGTGTTAAGGCAAATAATTCCAGTGCAATCATATAGTAGTTTTTTCAGTACATTGGTCTGTTGTTAAAGGGACCACTACAGAAAATAGCACCTTTGTGAATCTTGAATGTCTACATAGCTTCTTCCAATTACCAGGCAAAATTCTACCTCTCTTTTTAGATCACATGACAAGATTTTGTTTGTTTGTTTAGTAGTACTTGGGGATTGAACCGAGGGCACTCCACCACTGAGCTATATCCCCAAACCCATTTTTATTTTTTATTTTGAGACAGATTTTCACTAAGTTGCACAGGCTGCCTCTGGCCTTGAACTCACAATTCTTCTCGCTCAGCTATCTGCATCACTAGGATTACAAGTTTGCAAAAGGGCACCTAGCTGAAATCACATGACAAATTTTAAAGGGAAGAACATTTTTGACAAGTTCATCTCTCTCTCAGTGAGAAAGATTTCTTGCCATAAAAACAGGTTTAATGGTCATGGACAAATGTTGCTGTTGTATTCAGCAGTGATTTTATAAAAATTAAATATATTCAGCTAGTAAAAAATTATTTTAACTCAAAAAAGCATCACTCAAAATTATTGAAAATATAAATTGAACCATTGACTTTTCATCATTAAAGAAACACTATTGCTTCTGTGCATAGTGGTGCACACTTGTAATCACAGCAGAAGGGAAGCTGAGACAGGAGGATTATGAGTTGGAGGCCAGCCTGGGCTACATAACAAGACCCTGTTTCAAATAAAAAAAGAAATGAAAAAAGGAAAGAAATGGTATAAGAGACATCATTCTCACATTTGAGAAAAACAAACCACTTTCTTATAATATATAAATATTTCTTTATGTTAAATACAAAGAATATTATTGCTTAAATAGTAACAGATAAAGAAAAAAATGTACTAATTTTGGTAAAATATAAATAAAATTAAAGTTAATTGTATTAAAATTATTAAATTTTGTCACAAATTATCTACTAACTTAACAATTACAGAAAATATATAATGGAATAGCTAAGAGTGCTGTGATGCATGAGAATCTCACTTGATTTTTAATTATAAATCATTAAATTATATGTAAGTTACTCAACATGTGTGAATTTCAAGCATAAATGGAATGGATCCAAAGCATATATGAACTTGCCATTTATTTTGCAAATATATAGTTTTTCTTATGCAATTTTATGGACATTATATAGCAGTACCTTGCCATGAGTTCAACTTATGCTGAAGAAGAATATCTCATTGTAAAGTATTGTAGATGAAAGCTCTTGGTAAAACTCTACCATTTAACTTTTAAGAACATTACAATCTCAGTACTTTTCTGCTCTTTAAACTTGCTAGGAAATTTGGAATTTATTGACCACCACAGTTAAGAGCTTTGGAACATCATAGAAAAGTAACTTACTGTCTATCAAAAATAATTAAGGAAATATTAAGTCAAAGAAAGACATAACCAAAGATCAAGAAAGATACCTCACCAATTACCAAATTAGATTTTATTAGATTTTATAAATTATCTTGAACTTATAGATGACTAAACGGAATTCCAATATGTTTTGGAGACATGGATGCATATCACCTAACATGAAGTCAGTATTTAAAAGTTGGCTGAAAGTCCTGAAAAATAAATTTAATAAGTTAAAACTTCAAAGCAAAGCACTAACAGAAAAATAAATTCATTAAATAATAGCTAAAACAGCAAAGTAAAATATTAAAACAATGTACATTTCTTTTTATATTTCATCTTTTAAAGTCTATCATTTATTTTTCCTGTGATATATTAGTCATCTTGAAATAATAAAATTTCTATAAGTAAAATTGATTTGATTTTTTAAAAAGGCATTAATAAACTAAAAATCAAAACAATGAGATTCTAATTCCTATGCTGCTTTGGATGTCATTCTATAACTTGGATGTGCCTAAACTAATTTAGACATTTAGGCAATCTGATTGCACATAAATTTCACTTTGCATGCTTTCTTTGACCAATTGAAAAGAGCTATCAAAATGGAAGATTGTGCTGAGAATGATTCTAGTACTAAATTCAAGTTCTACAAGGAGTGGCATGGTTATTTACAATGTCAAAGGTTCTGGAATGATTGATGAATTCTGCCAAATCTGCTCTATTTTAGCAGTGAAATGATCTTAAAGCCTTTCAAGTCAGCACTGGATTTCTGTTTATTAAATTGTAAAATAAGAGGGTTAAATATTTCTACATGTGTCAATGTTACTTTGGTATTCTTTATTGTTTTATAATTTTCTGTGTGACAAACGATTTTTCTTTCACACTAATGAGGAAATACAATATAGAGAGCTCTATCATGGAATCAAAGGAATAAAGATTAGAGGTGGTAATGTTTTCAAGCATTTGATAAATTGTGGTCCATTTCATAATTCAAAGTATATAATGGAATTATCTCTTATGCAAATGGTCTAACTAGGGAAAATAATTTTAATTAGTGAGTTACTTTTCAAAGATAAAAGTGAAATAACATGGATTAAGCTTATATTGTTTATTTTACACTGAATTAAGAATATTTTATTACTTTTTAATTAACAATCTCATTGTCTTTTGCATTAGGTTTGATATTCATTGCAACTTTTAATGGCTGAATTCTGACCTATAACCTAATGTCATTGTTTCAATCACTTTCACATGAAATCATGCCTTTTGGTCTTGAACAAACCCTATTTTAACACAGACTATGATTCTTGTTGATTTTACTCCCTAATTACATGTGGAAATTGCTGATTTGAGTATGAATATGATGCATTACCAAGAAGCTATACATTATTTTTACCATGGAATGCTTCTCTCTCTACACATCTCACACACACACACACACACACACACACACACACACACACACATACAAAATGATATTCTAGTTAGAAATTTGAGTCTTAATATCCTAAAAAATGACTTTTAGTTGATAGTGCGATACATTCTAGCAAATATAGGCATTATTTACTCGGGATTCTGGCCTTTGTAAAATGCTTGAGACCCTCAGTGTAATTCATGTCATGTTAAATAATGTATTTTTAAAACTTTTTTATTAATAATTTTAATGTACATCATAATGGGTCTCATTATGACACTCCCCTACATGCATTTCTTTGTACATTACTCACATTAACTTCCCCCTTATCCTTTCAAGAGCCTCCTCCCTGAGTCCCTCTCTCTCCACCAATGGTCTCCTATCTTCTTGCATATGTTTTTAGTGAGTATATCTATCTATATACTGATTTTGCCATAAAGGCAACATATATAGTTAGAATGAGTTATCTGTAAAACTGAACTGTGTTACCCAAATATATATGCCAAGGTAAAAGCAGTTTTGTCTCTCTTTGGGAAAAATATTTGGGGTCTGAATCATTTTGGAATATTTTGTTTTTGGTCTTAACATGAATTTGCAAGATTCTCCTGATTATTTGATATGACTCTTTCCTTCCCTATTATTCTATAATGATTGGATAATAAATTATGAATTACTGGGAAGACAATTTTTTTAAATGCCACCAAACACTAAATTATCAACCTATACTTTATTCATGTGTGCCCAAGAGAAGGTGGAATCATATACATGGGTTAGGAAGCTGAGTAAATTATTATTTTAAAATTGAATATCCTAATGTTTTTACTATCAGAGTATCTACCCCCAGAGTGTAGTCTCATAAATATCCATGGCCAATGATATTGATTAGACTAAAAATCTAGTAATTAGAGACTGTAATATTTTACTTTGAAAATACTCAAAAAATTATTAGATCAGTTTGAAAAATTAACTTTCCAACTCAAAACTTCAGATATATTTTAAAGAAGGCATATACTGGGTTTTCTTGAAGTCAGTTTGTTATTAGGTTCATGGTTATGTTAGCACAAGTTCCTATGGAAAAGGCATAATAAATATTTACTAGTGAGAACAATGAGACTCAGGATTAACTCAGTTGGTAGAGTGCTGCTCTGCATTCTCTGAGGCCCTAGGTTCAATACCAAGCACCACAAAAACAGAAGACCTGGCAGCCCACTCCTGAAAAATCCTGAAACAATTAGCCATTGAAAACGCTATGAATAGCAGAGAAGCACTGACATAATGTCTGCATGGCATGGTGTTGGGGAATGTTTCACTCTCTTATGCATAGGGTCACTATGAGTTGGACCCTACTGGACAGTACCTAACAACAACAAACAAGACTTAGAACAATAAAAAGAGAAGAAAACAACAGAAACAAAAGACCATTATCTAATATTAGCAAGTTGGAAATCACTATTATTTTTGCTATTGTAAATGGTTTTCAAAGATGAATCAATTCCATTTGGAATTAAATCTATTGTCAATGGTGATGCTAAAATTAGATTCTCAGCCTTTGCAGTATTAGACTGACTCATTAACTTTACAACACTTGTTGTTGTTGTTGTTGTTAGGTGCCATTGAGTCGGTATCCGACTCATAGCGACCCTCTGTACAACAGGGGAAACACTATTGTCAGTGCTTCTCTGCCGTTCATAGGGTTTTCAATGGCAGATTCTCTTTAAAATACATAGCTTGCTTTAAACGCAAACCGTTATTTTTAAATATGATTTCTATAACTTCAACTTTCATTTTTATTTTTTGTGGTAATACAGGACTGAACCCAGGTCCTTGTGTTCACTATAAAGTTCTCTGCCACTGAGCTGCACCTCCAGTCTAATTTTTAAATTGTGACAGGTTCTTGCTAGGTTATGCTGGCTGCCTATGATCCTCCTGACCCCACCTCCCAAGTCTTTGGAATTACAGATGTGAGTCACAATACCTGGCTCAATTTTCAATTATATACATATATTTCAATTATATGTATATGCATATATATAATATGTTAAAGTATACGTAAAATATATATAAATAAAAATGCATTTTGTGTTTTTAACAAATTGAAATTTTATATTAAATATAAAAATAATATATATAATAAAAGGCAGATGATGTCCCTCAAATTATGCAATTTCTGCAGGTCTGTCTTCTCAGCCCATTATATCAGAATTAGTCTACATTTTATTGTGACTCCAGAAAAGAAGAATCACCCCAAAAATCAATCAACTGAGGAGGAAATACATGGTTCAAGATATTTATGATTCTGTTTGAAAAACTTGGCATTTTTCTGAAACTTATGTTCCAAAAATTTTTTGAACAAAAAATAGTATGGTTCCTATAAGTTTCAAATAAATTCTCTGCATCTTTTTCTGAAGATAATTATCAAAGATTAGGATATAGTTGAAATAACTTCTTTACCCAGGAAATTGAGCCATATGGTCTTAAACTAAAGCATTCAAATTTTCTATTTGCAAACAGTAACAGTTGCAAGAAAATAAGGATTTCTTTCTAGATCAAAAGAAGTCTCTTTAGTAAAAACTTAACTATCCAATATTCAATTCATTAAAACTTACTTTCATCCCACACTAATAAAAAGATGCTCTATTCTTTTCTGAATATTGTGGCACTAAAATGAATGCAAACAATAGGTTATTCACAAGAATGACTTTGTGATTACTCAAAATGTATTGAAAACTCTACAATATAATTATGCTTATACAAAATTCATATAATATGACACACACACAATTTCCTTTGGCAAACTGAGAAGCTGTATGTGAACTCTTTCCAAAAATCAATTAAAGTCTGTATTTTTTCATGATTATGAAGTTACTTTGAAGAAAAAATGTTGTCCAGCTTAACAGTGCTCTGGAATCTGACCACATTCCTCTTCTTTGTTTTGCTTTGTTTTGTTTTCATCTTTTTTTCCCAAAACCTGGTATATTTTTATATCAATGTTGTAGTTTTTAATATTTTTGCATATTACAGTTCTTTTGTGTTTTTAAAAGATTGGAATTTTTGTATTAATGGAAAACTTTAAAATGGCCATACATTTAGGGTAAAAATTAAAAATGAATTTGTCAACATAACTGCACTTATTGAGATAGTATAATTTACATCAGTTTAGCTAATGCCCCGACATCATTTTAAAGGCTATAACTATACCTTCCAAAAATATACTTTGTATAGTTTAATTTTAAAATATCACTTTAGCTAAATTGTTGTTATAACAAACTATTTGCATTCCAATACAATTTCGTTGTTGTTGTTGTTGTTAGGTGCCTTTGAGTCATTATCCGACTCATAGCGACCCTCATAGGGTTTTCAATGGCTGACTGTTTCGGGATTGCCTTGGGAGTGGATTGCCAGGCCCTTATCCCATTTTTACGGTGCTGGGAATTGAACTTGGGACCTCAGAGACTGCAGCACAGTGCTCTACCAATTGAGCTAAATATAGTGTACTATATCCTTTTAAAAACATGTTTATATTTGGATTATTGAATATATACATGTAATATTTTATTAAATTTCAATTATGATATACATTATATTGATTTTTAAGCAAATACAAATAAAAGTATTTAGTAGAAATTACAGTCATGATATCTCTGTCTGGCATGTCATATAGAAAGCCTTTGCTATTTTAATGACAATAGTATGTGTTTTAAGGGACAAATTCCTTTTAAAAATAATGATAACTAAATAATAAATAATCAAAATACCTAACAAAGTGTCAGATTGAAAAAGTCATTGTCACTGAGAATGCAAGCAGTTTTTTTTTGTATTCTTATTGTGATAATATGCTTTTGTTTTCATTACTGATCATGTTGTGCAAATATACAATTTTTCAATTTTTCTGTGAGAACAAGTGTGCAGAAGAAAGTAATATTCATCCCTAATCACACTGAGAAATATAATGTTTAGCCTAGATTCATGTTACATGAATCAGTATTTCCAAATATTTGTTTCATTGAACACTATTTTCACAAAATATCAGCAAGAATTTACCCTAAGAATTTTCCATTTGTTAAATGTAGCCTTCTATTTTGATTTACAAATTCCCTACCTTGTTCCCTTTGATTCTAATGAACAGTTCTGTCTTACTAGAAATTTTTTGACAGAAATGCTGTTTGCAACAAACGTATAAAATATGTTACACACAAATTGTTTTAGGTTGGGATCATTTCCCCTTTTATAAGAAAGAGTTCAGATGACATCTTGGCTCAAGCCACAAAATGGAGTATCTGGAGACATTTGATATTTTTGTATTTAATAACAATATAGAGAGAGTTTTTTTGTTGTAAGGTAGCAATGATATAATTCAATACTAGAGTAGGCCTACCTTATCCAAAAGTATGTTCCAAAGCCCCCAGTAGATACTTGAAAACTTACATAATATCCTGTATACGTACATTCATATGATAAAATTTAATTTATAAATTAGGCATATTTAATCATGCCTAATACCTAATCCTACCTAGATGATACCTAATAAATTGGAGTCCATGATTCCCCTGAAACATATTACCAGTATCAGTTTTAGTTAGAAAAACTTTCCAATGTTTAAAAAATAATAATTTATGTACATTTATGCCAGGCAAGAAGTTATACCTCAAAAAAAATAATTCAGAATGAAATATCACATTTCCAAAGCCTAAAAACAAGTCCAGGATACTCATAAAGTGTACATATTAAATAACATTACCATTCCTCAGTTTTGTGATTGCAAACTCTTATATACTCCCTAGGATCAAACCAATAATCAAAGAAAAAGCTAGGACATTGTCAATATATGTAAAAGCATTATTACATATAGGTGGAAAACAGAGCAATTAATATAAGAAGATTTAAATATCTGTATACAAAAAGCACCCAAATTCAGAACTGCATTGTGTATTATGTGCTAATTTAAAGGTGAGACATCAAGTTCTTCAAGACATGTATACCAAGCATCACTGAGTATTTCTATAGGACATATTTCAATAGACAAAAACCAAAGACTGTTTACCTGATGTTAAAAATATATTTCCGTGAAAGTAAAAAATATTCAAAAGCAGTTCATCTTTGTAAAAAAAAAAAACTATTTACATAGTATAGTATCTTCCAGTGCAAATGACTTCTATTTCCAGATATATAACAATGTCTCACTGGAGAGTGCTTTCCCTAAATTTCCAGAAAACAACGTGCCTTCTTTTCTTGCAGGCAATAGTGTTTTGCAACTTTCCTTACTTCCTCTCTCCTGATTTTTCTCTTTCCAAATGATGTCCTTTTCTTTAGTTGGGTTTGATGGTAGCTGAATGCTTTGAAAATATCTACTTAAAATATTCTTAAAGATTCAATAAAGATTGATGTTTAAGGAATCCGTTTATTGAAAGTACATAAATTCTTTTTCATTCTTCTATGCCTAGATAATGGTAAGCCACTACACAGTATTCCATGCTTGTAGTTTCCTATCCACCTTATCTTACCTACTTTGATATCTGTACCCCGTGTCCAAACACTAATATCCTGAAAAAGAAACACAGAACTTTGTTTCTCCTTTATCTTTATACTACATGGTCCTTCATCAATAACACAAGCCTCACATGTAAAGCCTCATATGTTATTAACCCAATCAATATTTAATTTTTAAAAATATTTTACTTTTTAATTCAATACTCTAATAACATTTAAAGAGCTAAAAACTATTATTACAAATTGCCATGTAAATTTTCCTTTTTACATTTACTTAAATTTTTGTAAAGAGAGCAATAAATCTATTTTAAAACCTAAAGTATTTCCTAAGTGCTTCTAATAGTTATTCATAATTTAACTATTAATTATATAAAGTATAAAACTGATAATTAAAAATAGAATTCATGAATGACAAGCAATGTAAATAAATACCTTATAAACAATAAAATCTAAATAATATGTGAATATAAATTAATTATAAGGTTTAAACCATTCACTCATAACCAGACTCTGTACTATGTGTCAGGAATAAAACACAGAACAAGAAGCTTATTCTCGATAATTTGCAGTTGTTTGCAAAAATGAATTCAAGCACTAAATCAGCTCTAAGAAATAACAGAAGGGAGAAAATCAATGAATAGAGAATAAAATAGTAAACTTGGAAATGAAAATTTTTCCTTTCTTGTTTATTTCTTTTTCTTCTTCCTTTCTTCTTCATTTCTTCTTTCTCTCCTTCTTCTCTTTCTTTCTTTCTTCTTTCTTTTCTTTTGTCTTTCTTTCTTTCTTTTATTTTTTTCCAATGCTGAGGATCAAACCCAGAACCTTGCACATGCTAGGCAAGTGCTCTGCCATGGAGCCACAATCCCAGCCAAGGGTCTGATAAAATAATTACTGAGATTCTATCACAAAAATGAAGTAGGAGAATAAATAAACAGAACATAGATATTACCAAAAACTTGATAATATATTGCAAATATAGAACTTTTAACCAGTTTCAGTGCTTAAGAACTGTAATTTCCCCATATATTTGTTGCTCACCTTCATGTGCTCATTCCTTCATTTAGGCACAAATTCCTGTGGTTTGAGTACACATTTTTTTTTAATTATCAAGCTTCATTGCATCACACAACATGAATTTTATTTTGATTTTTTTCAAGTTGGAATTCATTTACTCTTAAACATCACATTTGCTGAAATATTCATAATGAAAGATTTCAGTTATATCATTCCTACATATATGTGAAAGAATGTTGCATTTTTCATAGTTATGGCCAGTTTTGAGGCAAAAGCTCATTAAGTAAGGTTTTACAACCACACAATGGCATGTATCCTCCATATATGAATGCTTATGTGGATGTCTTTTTGGTCAAGTGTAAAATTATATTGAGGTTTTCATTCATAGTAAAAAAAATCTGTGTTGTTACCCCATGATACTGCATTAGTGATGCTTCTACAATCAACAACACATAATATGTGCATCCAGTGTTTGTTTTAGAAAATATGATCTTGAGCAGATTATCATCCATTGGATATCTAAAAATCATGCATGAGAATGCTGGGGAAATGTTACTTATTATCTTATCTTTCAAGTTAAACATTTCATTTGTCCCAAGGACAAATACAATTCATGATGATTACAGATAATAAGACACACTCTAAAAGCAAACTCAGGTATATGCTCAATTTCATATTTACCAACTGCAATTCTGCCCATTTAATTTCCACACCAATGAACTACACGTTGTAGGTATAACCTTAAACTACTTCTAAACCATAAAACAAAGGAAAAATTATTTGCAAATATTAGCTTTGGTAAGCATTAGGTAGAGTATACTCCTAAGAAGTTTGAAATTGAAAGAAAAATAACAGACAGGTGATGCTAGAAGGAGAAGAGTTAAACACAGGCTTTGATTTTCTTGAGTTTTTAATTTGTTTTGTTGTTTATTTTGTTTGGGTATTGTTTCATTTTTATAGTCAAAGACAACCTCAGTACTATTTAAAACTTTGGTGGGAAAGAAGTTAGTGGAAACAAATAGCTTAAAGACAGGCTGGAAATGAAAAGCAAATCTCTGACAAGTCAGGTAGTGTGGGACTAGGGTACCTACATGAGGTACCCTGTAGAAAACCTGCAGGTTTATATACAGCCTGGCTTAAATTCACTTAAATGTAAATTTTAGGTTCTCATAATTCCTGCTTTGGTTCTGTTTTCACTGAATCTGCTTTTCTCTACAAATACTTTTCAAGGAATCCTACCATAGAAGTGTGTTGGTTCTCAGGATGCACAAACAGATAAGCCATAACACTCACTAATATTGAGGTACTATTACCAAAGACTGAATGATTCTTCTACCACAACATCATGTAACATATATTATCATCAGTATGTAAGGTGGCTGTGGCCTCTCAATCCCAGGTGTATTAGACACCATCCACTGAAGGGAGCCAGTATATTCCTTTTGATATAAACACAATCCACACTGCATCTCCTTAACCTTACACTTCCCCACCAAAAAACACACAAGCCAAAAAAGTGTACCCATTTTAAGAGATGTTATCCATGCGTTACTGTTTGAAGTTGAATTGAAATACTGTAGCAATATGTAGTATGACATTCTGGATTATATTTCTATTATCACATCAGAACAAGCATAGGACACATTCTTAAAAGAGCAAAATAGAAAATTTTTGTTCCAAGACGTGTATGCATTTTTTGGCACACTCTGTATATACATGGCTATAAACTCAACAAATATTTACATTACAAAGAACAAGAAAAAAATTCAAAAGGCAAAATATCAGTTCTTCCCTTATTGATGATAGAATCAGATCTCTCCATTAATATTCAGGTGAATATCAATCTTCAATTTCACCAGTTTCTGCTTTCAGGCTTATCATCTGTATTTAAATATTCACACATAACATACACACAAGTACATACATGTAAGTTCATTGTACTGACAAAGTTTTTCAAAGACTGCTTCTTTCTATAATACCCCAGCTCATACTATGTCAGCATACCCACTACTATAAGTGAAGAGAAGATAACAGCACAATTGCATGATCCCTGTATATAAATAGTTCCAAAATAACACAGTGAGTGAGAGAAAACAAAGAATTTTTGTTCTTTTAATTATGCCCAGAAGTATTGTCAGGTAGCATTAAGGACCAAGTAAGAGGAACATGTTTCATTATCTGCAATTTAACTATGGATTCTAGCAATACTCTATATCAGAATATTTGCGTCAAGAAGGTTAAGAGTTAGGTTCATCCATGGATGTATGTGAAGAGCACTCAGGTGGAGCATGTGGGCTGCATGTGGAGAACACTGCCCTTTTAAGGAATTCCTTGCCTTTGTTTGTACGCAGTAGACCCTCTAAAAGAACTTAACTGGTGTCTGAACCCACTATACCTCTGAGAGCATCTTTGCGGGTGGCACACAAGCCAAACTCTGCAAACATTGCCCCTTTGAGCTCCACCCCTGCAGTCCATGGATGTCTCTGAGAAGTGAAGGGAGCACTACAGGGCCCTATGCGTATGAATATGCAGGTCTCAGGATAAAGCTGAGAGTAGAACACAGTAGAACTGCTCAGTTCTAATCTAAACAAATTTTGGTTGTTCTGTGTTTTGATATGTTTTCTTGTCTTTGCCCTGAGAAATAAGGAAAGGAAGGTGGAAAAACAGAGAAAAAGAGCTAGTAGATTGAATAGAGTAAAATAAGGATCTTCCAGAAAATGGTTGTTTATATTGATTTTCAAATAAACCCTTCCTACATCTGATGTTTTAGGAAGATCTGATAACAAAGTCCTTAGGGAAATAGGATTTTTTAATTTTGTTTTGCTGCTTTCTAAAAGGTACATGTGCAACTATGCATGGTATTTGTAGTTGCATCATATGATTATGAAACCTGCATATTCAGTAAGGGAGACAGGAGAAGAATTGATGCTTTGGAATTATGGTGATGGAGACGAATATTGAATATACCATAGACTGCCAAAAGAACTAATAGAGCTGTCCTAGAAGAAGTGCAACCAGAGTGCTCCTTGGAATCAAGGGTGGCTAGATTGTGTTTTACATACTTTGGACATACTGTCAGGAGGGACCAATCCCTGAAGAAGGACATCATGCTTCAGAGAGTGGCGGGTCAATGAAAAAAGTGAAGACCTCAGCCAGACGGACTGACACAGTGACTGCAACAATGGACTTAAATATAAAAGAGATTGCATGCCTAGCACACAGTCAGAGAGTGTTTCTTTTTGTTGTACATAGGGTCCCTATGAGTTGGACCCAACTTGATGGCACCTAACAACAATAACAATGTGTATGCATATATGTAAGTATGTTGTTGTTATTAGGTGTCATCCAGTGGTCTCTGACTCATAGCGACTCTCATAGGGTTTTCAATGGCAGATTGTTTCAGGATTGCCTTGGGAGTGGGTTGCCATGTCCTTCTCCCATTTTTGCGGTGCTGGGAATCAAACTCGGGACCTCAGAGACTGCAGAGCGGCACTCTACCAACTGAGCTAAATCCCAACCCATATGTAAATATGTGTGTGTGTGTATGTGTGTGTGTGTGTGTGTGTAAATATAATAAGTATAATATTGTATGCATATGTAGCCTGAGCCCCCAGATTTGGACAGATATCCCATTCAGTTTAAGAGGAAGCAGATAATCATGAGATTAAAAGAAGAAACATCCAAAAGGCATTGGCCTTTACTTAGAATGTGGAGGAGAAAGCCTAAGTTAATCTTATCTTATGGGACAGTATGTCTTAGAGGAAATTGAATAGAGGGAAGTATTTTATTACAAAGATAAAATGTATTTTACTAGTAGAAATACAAGGAGACTCTGAGAAAATGATATTATGGTGTATTTACAGATGATTTACTATTTTTTAACCCATTGTGAGAGATGAACTAGAAAAAAATTTGCACATAAGCCAAACAGAATAGAAGATTCAAGTACTACAGAACTACTTCTTGTTGCCTTATTGCCTATTGTTATGTTGTGCTGGGGTTTAGTTCAGTTGGTAGGGTGCTTGCTTGGCACTCTCTGAAGCCCTAGGTTCAATTCCCATCACTGCAAAAATGGGAGAAGGACCTAGCAACCCACTCCTGAAAACAATTCCCACACGATCAGCCATTGAAAACCCTATGAATAGCACAGTGTTGGAAGTATTTTGTTATGTTGTATATAGGGTCACTATGAGTCTGACCTGACTTGATGGCACCTAACAACAACAACATTGTTACTGTAATCTTTCCTCATGTGAATATATATGATAGATTTTATGTTTCTAGGTATGTGTTCATATTATTTTCTAAATCATCCCAGATTTTGATGTGTAATTTTTCACAATACTCCTTTAACCTATTTTATTCCTGTAGAATCAATACAGTGTCCCCAATTTCGTTTCTGAATTTAGATTTTAGAAATTTGGGTTTTCTCTCTCTCCTACCTCCTCTCTCCCTTTCCTCTCCCCTCCCCTCTCCTCCTCTCTCTCTCTCTCTCTCTCTCTCTCTCTCTCCTCACTCCTTGTCTCTCCATCTAAGTAAAGATATGCTGATTTTGGTGACCTTTTCAAAGAATCAACTTTTGATTTCTCTTTGTTTTCTACTTTTATTTCATTTATCTTTGCTAAGATATTTATTATTTCTTTCCTTTTGCTATCTTGAGGCTTAATTTTTTCTTCATATTTTGGTTAATTAAATCGTAAATTCAGGTTGTTGGTTTGAGATCTTTCTTCTCATATATGTTTGGAGCTATAAATTTCCTATCACAGCATTTGCTACTTGTCACAAGTTTTAGTATGCTGTGTTTGATTTTCTATTCATTTTTATTTTCTAATTTCCTTTTTGATTTATTTTTGATACACTGGTTGTTTGAGAATAAGATACTTGTAAAATTTCCTGTTGTCCTTCTGTTACTGATTTCTAATTTTATCCTGCTATGACCAGAGAAGATACTTTGTATGATGTCTACCTCTAAATTCTATTGACATTTAATTTATGGCTGAACATATGGTGCTGTCCTGGAAAATGTTTCATTAGCACTCAAGAAAATTATGTATGTTGTCATTGGATGGAGTGTTGAGTTTATGCTGTGTTATGGTAGTAGAAAAGCAAGATGTTAGCCTCAATGTTTAAAGTCTTTTGTCTTTGTGCATTTAGCTATTGCCAAAAGATGATTTGCATAAATTATACTCAAAAGATTTCAGCTCTCATATATGTCATCTTCACTACAAAGCTAACTGATGAAGACAAGTGGCTACATGAAACAAAGCAAAACATCTCTGATGAATATGATAAAAGAATATTCTGAACCATAAGACTTCCCAAAATATGATTGTATGATCTTTAGAAATTTTAATTCCAAGACTTAAATAAAATGATATTTGGTTAGTTTAAAAATCTTATGCAAGTATACTATTTTCATTCTAATTGTAAACTAAGTGTTTCATGATTGAGAGCCTACTGTTCAGGGAAAAGAACACTAACAATTATTGTAAGGATGACTTTGAGTAAGTATATCATGAACAAAAAACAAAATAGCCAGTAACAAGGAAAATATCTACATGTTACAGAGTCTGACAGAAAAACTTCTGCTTACTTATCTACAGGAAAATTGTCAGTACTCATTCTCTTCATTAAACATGGCATAATTACCAGCATTCTCAGGAGAGATAACCAGCCAGAAAGCTTGTTACTGCTGCCCTTCTCATGTTAATAAAGCAATGACAATAATGGTTCTAGTAACATTGATGATACTTAATTACTTCTTATTTAGTTTTATTGTCAGCCATTTTACAATCATTTTGTAGTGTATAAATAACATTGCAAAACAGATATTTCTCCTATTTTAAAAGTAAGGAAAAGTGAGCTGTAGACTAAGAAGCAAAATTATAAATGCAACCTTGTTTTACTAATTAATCATATTTCAGTTTATTTGAAAAAATAACTTTTGAAACATGATCAGACTTGTGCAAAGGAGGTTAGAAGTCTAGATATTAGTGTTGCTTTTTGCCTTTTCTTAATAAAACTTCATTTTCCATTTATAGTAGGACTTCACACGATAATAGTCATTTATTGGGTTGGGTGGTTATTCAGCATCTTCTAAATACTCTTTCCATTTTGGAGAGTTCTAGAACTCCTTCTTCTTTTTATTTTCTTTATTTTTTTGAATTTTTTAAAATTTTATTTATAAATGTTACTGGAGTACAAAGTAATAGTTAATTTGCTATATGCATTATATACCAATCGAATCACTTTTGCTCATACATTCATCATCTTACATATTTTATAGAACAGTACATAGAACATATTTTATAGAACAGTAATAAGAAAAAAAGGAATTTTAATACGGAATGAAAATCATACACAATCATGGGTTATATTCTCACTGATTTTTTCCTTCTCCCTACTTTTTTTTCTCTTTTATTTTTATTAGAAATTTTAATGTACGTCATAATGTGATTCATTTTGACATGCTTTTCATTGTGACAATTTTCATATATGCAATTTGACAAAAATTATTCATATAGGTTACCCCTTACCCTCCTCTATGTTTCCCCGCCTTCCCATCTAAGTTTCCTATCCAAGTCTTCTCTATCTTTTACTATGTAGTATTTTTCTATATGTCCTTGGGTTCCATTTCTGTTTAAGATAGAAACTTTTCCTGTAGTGGTCTTTGTTTCTATCTTGTTAGAACAATTACATGCGATATCTAGTCCATTTATATTGACCTCATTCTTATCTTCCCTCCCCCCCTTTTATTATGATCTGACCTTTGAGTAGGATTTTTCCTTCTTGTAATTTTGAGTCAGCTCTCTCATATGAGTGAGAACATGTGTTGTTTCTCTTTCTGATCTTGTGTCCGTTCACTTAAAATAATTTTCTCTAATTCCATCCATTTTGCTGCGAATGACCCTATTTCATTTTTCTTGATTACTGAATAGTATTCCATTGTGTATATATACCATAGTTTTTTTAATCCATTCTTCTGTTGAAGGGGACTTTGGTTGATTCCATATCTTTGCTATTGTGAAAAGCGCTGCATTGAACATGGAGATGCAGGTATCTCTGTGGTATGATGACCCATCTCCCTTTGGGTAAATTCCCAATAGTGTTATAGCTGGGTCATATGGTAGATCTAATTTTAGTATTTTGAGGTACCTCCATATTGATTTCCATAGTGGTTGCACCAATTTACAGCTCCACCAACATTGTAAAAGTGTTCCCTTTTCCCCGCAACCTCGCCAGCATTTGTTGTTGTTTGTTTTATTGACCTTGGCCATTCATACTGGTGTAAGGTGAAATCTCAGCGTTGTTTTGATTTCCATTTCCCTAATGGCTAGGGATATTGAGCACTTTTTCATGTGTTTCATGGCTTTATGGACATCTTCATTTGAGAACTCTCTACTCAGTTCCTTTGCCCATTTGTGTATTGGGTTGTTTGATTTTTGGGTTTTTTTTTTTTCTTGAGTTCCTTATAAATTCTAGTAATTAGACCTTTGTCAGATGTATAAAATGCAAAGATTTTTTTCCCATTCTGTGGAGGTTTCCTTGACTCTGTTAATTGTTTCTTTTGCTGTGCAGAAGCTTCTTAATTTCATGTGGTCCCATTTATCTATTCTTGTTGCAATTTCTTGAGCAATTGGGGTCCTATTAAGGAAATC
>VMDO01004957.1:0-61903 GCA_007922755.1 Pedetes capensis | reverse complement strand
TTGTATATTGAGAGATGCGGATCCACTTTCATTTTTCTGCATGTGGATGACCATGTTTCCCAGCACCATTTGTTGACAGGCTGTCCTTTTTCCAGTTTACTTGCTTTGCTCCTTTGTCGAAAATCAGGTGGCTATAGGTGTGTTGAGGTATATCTGGGTCTTCTATTCTGTTCTGGGCCTATTTTTGTGCCAGCACCAAGCTGTTTTTGCAACCACTGCCTTTTAGTAAAGTTTGAAGTCAGGGATTGTGATTCCCCCTGCATTAGATTTCCAGCATAAGTGTGTTTTGCCTATACGTGGTCTTTTGTGGTTCCATATGAATTTTTGGATCATTTTTTCTATTTCTGTAAAGTAAGTCAGTGGAATTTTAATGGGTATTGCATTAAATCTATAGATTGCTTTTATTCTTAAAGTGACATAAACATCCAGACACAGACATATAAAACTGCTTTTTACCGGGCATTCCATGTGTAATTCCATTGGGGGGCAAGTGTGATAATGGGTCCTAGAATCTTTGACTAGCCACTCTTGTGCTAAGAGCTAGCAATGCAAATTCTGGTGTCTTCGACCAGAAATAGCAGTGTCAAAATTCTCAGTCTGCAAGCCTAGAGCTAACAAGTATCCTTTAGTCACATTTATCATGAACTAAAGTAGATGCTATGTTTGCTTCATTGTACACAAATCCAGAAACATATTTCCTGAATTTTTGTTTAGAAAATTCAAGAAATTCAGAAATCTGTAAAAAAAATCACAAAAATCCCTAAATTTAACAATTTAACTGCCCAGAGAATCAATATATATATATATATATATATATATATATATATAGAGAGAGAGAGAGAGAGAGAGAGAGAGAGAGAGAGAGAGTGTGTGTGTGTGTGTGTGGTACTGGAGGTTGAACCCAGGGCCTCACGCTTGCATGCTTTGATCTGCATCCCAACCCATTTTTTCAGTTTTTGAGACAGGGTCTCGTTAAGTTACGCAGACTGCCTCTGGTCTGGAACTTGGGATCCTCCTGCCTCTGCCTCCCAAGCCGCTGCGATTACAGGCATGCTCCACCACACCTGGCACAATGTTAATATTTTAATGAATATTAATATATTCATTATCATTTTTCAATACCTAGATATCTAGATGTTTTGAAATGTTATACACATAAACAACTAAGCATGTATACTCCTCATACTTGTACACTTGGCTAAAGGGAGCTACCCTTTCCAAGATCATACCCTTTCTCAGAGGCAGTGCATACCCAATGACTGATCAGTAAAGGATTTAAAAGATCCAACCTTCCGAAACCAGTCAGAATGTCAGTGAATGGTGTTCCTAGCTTCAGAGCTTTCCACAGGAGCTATGGGGCCATGGCTGTGACTGTGTCATAATTAAACCTCTCTTTCTCAACTCCTGTTGCCTTTGCTCCACCACAGACATTGAGAGCAGTCCAGATAAACTCATGTACTGTACTTCAGATCAGTATTTATTTCCCAGGGAATTCAATCAGCAACAAGAGCAACCTGTTCCTGAAAAATAAAAGGAAACCGGACGTGGTGGCGCATACCTGTAATCCCAGCGGCTCTGGAGGCAGAGGCAGGATGATCGCAAGTTCGAGACCAGACATAGTCTTTGTAATTTAGTGAGACCCTGTCTCTAAAAGTAAAAATTGGGCTGGGGGTGCAGCTCAGTGGTCCAGCACTTGCAGAGGATGCAGGTGCGAGGTTGCCCTAGGTTCAACCCCCTGTACCGGAAAAATAAATAAATAAATAAATAAATAAATAAAAGGAAAACAAACTACTTGGGTCACATGAGGGATTTTTGTAGAATTTCAAAGGTATAAACAATGTTTCAGTTTTCTTCTTCTTGGGAGAAGGGAGAATCATTACTCTTCTAACATCCTTAAGCCAAGGAAAGGCACAGCAGACAAAACCATGGAGCTTGGGAAATTGTGTGTGCCTTCAAGGAAATCAAAGCTTTCTCCCTGGCTCACACCAGAATGGAGATATTTTGAACAGAAGAATAAGAGTATAGAAGTGGCACCTGCAGCCATACCACCGTGGCATGGGTTCCCCTCAGATCTTGGAAGCTAAGCAGGGTAGGGCCTGGTTAGTACTTGGATGGGAGACCACCTGGGAAAACCAGGTGCTACAGGCTTGGGAGAAGGACCTGACAACCCACTCCCAAAAACAATCTGCCACTGAAAACCCTATGAAGGGCAGAGAAGCACTATCAATAGTGTTTCACCTGTTGTATGTAGGGTGACTATGAGTCAGACACGGACTCAATGGTACCTAGCAACAACATAGAAGTGGTAGTTACCTGTATTTCTTCCTTTTGGTGGATCAAGAGTGGCAACCCAAAGAGTTCTGCCTAGAGCAAGGAGATATTAGAAGCAAAGGGTTGTGCCATACTGTTGAAGAATATTGAAAGAAGAAGAAGAAAAAAAAAAGAGCATCTAAGTCCACTGTGTGCTTGCTATGTTTTAAGTGTCACTTGAGAGTCCATTATGATTGATGCCAGGGTCTGCAGGGTGGTGCTCTTGAGAGGTGCTGGAAATTGAGCAAAGAGGGCTAGAGGGAGGCTCTTGGGTCTCTGGGGGAAAGCTCTCATAAGTCTTGGCACTGTTTGGTAGTTCTCATGTGACCCTTTGAGTTCTCACGAGAGGCTTATTAGGAAAAAAGCAAGTCTAACCCTGTCAGTCCTCTTTCCCTATGGCTTCCTGTTTGAGATGTGACTGATTCTGTCTCTGCCTCCCAAAGACACACACACACACACACACACACACACACACTCAAACGCTCCCACCATTGCCATTCTCCATTTGCCATTGTATGCTCACCAGAACTGGTGTCGGCATGGTTCACCTAACCACCAAAATTGTGAATTAAAGAAATCTTTCCTATTTATAAATTAACTACCTCAGTTATTTCATCATACTAAGAGGTAGCCTGCAACCATAGCCCTGTGGCATCCAATCCTGTCAGATCTCAGAAGCTAAGCAGGGTCGGGCCTGGTTAGTACCTGGATGGGAGACTGCCTGGGAACACCAGAAGCTGTAGGCTTGGGAGAAGGACCTGGCAACCCCCTCCAAAAAATCAATCTGCCATTGAAAGCCCTATGCACAGCAGAGAAGCACTGACAATAGTGTTTCCTCTGTTGTACAGAGGGTCGCTATGAGTTGGATACCGACTCGACGGCACCTAACAACAACAACAACAACTAAGAGGTAACTAGTAACAGTGCTTCTATAACAGAATATCTGACATTGAGGAATTTATAAAGAATGGAAATCAATTGCTTCACAATTCTTGAGACTGGAAAGTCCCAGACTCAGATGCCAGCTGTTGACAAGAGCCTTTATTCTGCATCATCACCTGGTGATACGTGATATGACAGATGGACAAAGGGTAAAGAGAGAGATAAAACTGGACTTCTCTTGCCCTTTTAAAGATGGCACTAATCGAACCTATGAGTGCAGATACCTCATGGTCTACTCATCTCCTAAATGTTCCCTTTTGATACTGTTGCAATGACAATTAAAATTCAACATAACTTTTAAAGAGGACAAATGTTCAAACCAGGACAAAGGGTAAAATCATGGCTGTCATATAAAATTAACACAAACTCAAAGAATTCATCTAATCTGCTAATGAGAGATTCAGTTTTAGAAGTTATACATGGTTTAAAGAGGGTCCAGTAAACATAAATAGGTAAGCCCAACAGAATGTTGAAATTAGTTTGCTTACGATGAACTAATTTGCAAAATGGGCAAAAATCCACACAGCAATGATCAATTGCATTTCACTAGTCACAGTTTTTATATCCATGTGTCATTGCATTGGTATCAGTTTTCTACAATTTGAAGAGTTATAAAATAGAGCAATCCTGTACCTGCACCACTGTGGTATCCGATCCCATTAAATCTTGGAAGCTAAGCAGGGTTGGGCCAGGTTAGTACTTAGATGAGAGACCACATCTACAGTTCCCTGCTTCAGGGGCTCAAGTTAGAGTTCTCTGACCTTCCCTCAGAGGCCTACAGTTTATGAGTTCCCACTGTTGGAAATCCTTGGAACACCAGGTTCTATAGTCTTGGGAGAAGGCCTCAGCAAACCACTGCCAAAAACCAATCATCCATTGAAAATCCTAGCAGAGATGCACTAACAATACTGTTTCACCTGTTGTATGTAGGGTTCCTATGAGTCAGACGCCAACTCAATGACACCTAACAACAGCAAAAAAAAAAAAAAAAAAAAAAAAATAGGGCAAGGATAACTCAGAAAGGTATCCTACTCAGTCACTAATATCCTGATACCAGCAAAGGACAAAAGCTGAAGAACTTCTCCAAAGAAGAGTACATGGTTTATATCAAGGGCATAGTTGGCCATGTAAAATTCCCTAACCATCCTAGTGAGTAGCTCATAAATGGATTATCATTTTGGATATTGTCCATGAGCAAAAATATTTATCAGTTGAACAAGAGCAAGAAGCAATACCAAGTGAAAAAACATTGTCTTCCTAACTCCCATACAGAGCCCCCAGGACCCGCCCCTTTCCTGGAGAAGTAGGAAGTGGTGCAGTGGCAGGAGGAGAAGAGGAAAGCTTGGACATTAGGAAGTCCAGTGATGGCCTGCCTGGAAGGGTGAAGGAGTAGCTTCAAACTGAATGTGAAGTTCAAGTTTTTGTATGAGTTGGACTGGATGTATTAACTTGAAAAAGAGGCTCTATTGCATAAAACTCATGAAAGGAAAAAGTGGTATTATACTGTTTTTTTGTCTTCTGATTTTTTTTTTCTTTCCCTTTCTGCCTTGCTCCTTGCCAAAGAGGATATTCCCTGCCTACTGCATTACCTGGGTGCTATGTCTTCTGCTTCTGTTATGTCCAACCAATTGGGGTATTGGTAGGTCATCAGAAACAGGGTGGAGAGGGAATTCAAGATATTTCCTTCACTTACACTGACTGTGGCTGGGATTTAGCTCAGTTGGTAGAGCGCTGCGCTGCAGTCTCTGAGGTCCCAAGTTCAACTCCCAGCACCGCAAAAATGGGAGAAGGACCTGGCAATCCACTCCCAAGGCAATCCCGAAACAGTCAGCCATTGAATACCCTATGAGGGTCACTATGAGTCAGATACCGAAAGAGGGCACCTAACAACAACAACAATAGCACTGACCTACTTGGTATAGCTGGGTAGTGTCTGCTTTTCTAACCCATGATGACAACACCTGTGGGGGCTACAACTGCAGTTTCATGCTTTAAGGGCTCATGTAACACTTCTCTGACCTTGCCTCAGAGGTCTACAGCGTATGAGTTTCCACTGTTGGAAATTCTTGGGTGCCTGACTAGTTCTCCTTGGTTTCTTTAATCTTACCATGGTGTCTGTAAATAGCACCTCATTAAACTCTTTTGTATTTGAATGTTGAGTGTGCCATCTGTTTCTTGATGTGACCCAGACGCATGCATATGTAATCTGTCAAAAATATCATCCAAAGCCATTGCAAAGCTGATGGAATGTGATTGAAGCACTGGTCTGCGAAAAACAAAGTTGTTTTAAACTTGAATTTTACTAGGTCAAACTCTTCTACTGGAAAAATAAATATATATATGAAATAAATTTTATTAAAATATTTGTATAGACCATATATAATTTTATTTAAATACATTTACAAGTCATCTATTTAAAAATTTGTATTCCTAAAATATAATTATCTATGGCATGCAGCCGTAGCACTATGGCATCCAATCCCATTAGATATCAGAAGCTAAGCAGGGCTGGGTTAGTACTTGGATGGGAGACCACCTGGGAACACCAGGTGCTGTAGGTTTGGGAGAAGGACACAGTAACCCATTCCCCCCAAAACAATCAGCCACTGGAAACCCTATGGATAGTAGAGAAGTACTGACAATAGTGTTTTGCCTGTTTTACCTAGGGTTGCTTGTTGTTAGGTGGCATCAAGTCTAGTCCAACTCATAGCAACCCTATGTAGAACAGAACAAAACAGTCCCAGATTCTGTGCCAGGCACATGATCTTATTTATTTTTAAGCCCATTGTTGCAGACACCGTGTCAATCCATCTAGTTGAGAGATATATTTTCTCTATGAGTCAGATACTGATTGGAGGGCACCTAACAAGAATTATTTTACCAATCTATTTTACATTGCAGTCAAAGTATATTCTTAAGACAGTTTATACCTGTTTATATCCCAAGAAAACTGAATGTGAGAACTACTTTATCCATGTCCTCAAACAGCGTTGTCAATAAACAACTGCCATTGACTATCATTTACTATATAATATAAATTGTATTATGAATTCTTTAAAGCCATCACATTATCATATCTTAACTAACAACAATTAATCTTGTCAATCCTCATTTTTCTCCACTTACATGGGCAAAGTATTAACATTTCAGTCTTTATTTGACTTGTTAGAAACTAGTTAATTGAATATTGTTGTTTTGTTGTTAGCTGCCTTCGTTTCTGACTCAGCAACCCTCAAAGGTTTTTCAATGACTGATTGTTTCAAGACTGCCTCGGGAGTGGAATGCCACGTCCTTCTATTTTTGCGGTGCTGAGAATTAAATCCAGGACCTCAGAGAACCCAGAATGAGGCTTTGTCAACTGAGCCAAATCTCAGCCCCAATTGAATATTAGCAGCTGTATTTTTCTTTAATAATAATTTGTTTATATTTGTTATTAATATTTACATTGACATATAATCACTTTCTTTGGTTTTATAAATATTTTTATGAAATGAAATATGCCTAGGTAACATATTTGCTTCAGCAAATTTTCTCATCTTTTCTTTGCCAGTCTTTAGTTTTATTTTTGAATTAATATCTTATAGTACTTTGTCATATGAAAGGTTTCACTTAGGAATTTAATTCTAATCATGATTTATTGTGATTTCTTTGTTACCCATAAAATGAATACAAATTTCAGAACCCTAGAGATTATGAAAATACCTACATTTTCTTCCAACATCATTATGACAAAAATTTTATACTTAAGTCTTTGATTCATCTGCTATTTATCTTTGCCCTGGCATGTTTTATTTTTCTACACACAAGCTTACTAGACATTTTACTGCTATTAATACAACTGCTTTGGAATGATTACCATGTGTCCTGTTATCACTACAAAGCTTGTATGTGCTTGATTCAAATTGAGTGAGAGACTGGAGTAGACTTTGGTGTCTAACATGGCACAGCCATTTGTAGGCAGATATGACTCTGCCCGCTTTGACACCCTGGCTTCTTTCCTCAATACCACAGAAATGGAAAAAGGATGTGGCAGCCCACTCCCAAAACAATCAGCCGTAGAAAATGCTATGAATTGCCAGGCTCGGTGGTACACGCCTGTCATCCCAGCGGCTCAGGAGGCAGAGGCAAGAGGATCGCAAGTTTGAGACCAGAGGCGTTCTGCATAACATATTGAGACCCTGTCTCAAAAAGTTAAAAAATGGGCTGATGGTGCAGCTCAATGGTCCAGCACTTGCAGAGCATGCAGGAGCGGAGCCCTAGGTTCAACCCCCAGTACCGCAACAAAAAAAAAAAGCTATGAATAGCAGAGAAACACTGACAGAGTGATGTGCTTGGCACAGCGTTGGGGAATGTTTTCTGCTGTTGTACGTAGGGTCACTATGAGTTGGACTTGACTCGATGACATCTAACAACAACAACATGACTCTTAGGTAGATTCTCATAATTGTTACATTTTCCAGACAGCAAATAATTAAAGTAGGTGGACTCACAGGATAAGCCATAAATTTAGACTTAAATAAATATGTCTGTGCTAAAAGTTTAAACTTTGTGGGGAAAAAAAGAACTCCCATAAAAAGAAGAAAGCCACTCCACATTCTAGGCATATAAATAAACACAGTCTTATATTCATAAATGTCTTAAAATTGTTTATATTATAACAAAAGTAATATACTTCTCCACATCTATCAAATAGACCAAAAATCAAAATCTGACAGTACAAAGTTTGGAAACAATAGGGGGAGTTGCAAGCTGTTAAACCCTACTAAACAGAATACAATTGATCCAAACATGCTGGAGAGAAGTGTGATAATAAGTGAAGTTGTAGATATGCATTCCCAAAGACACAGTGATTCTATTTCTAGGATCTGTCAATACAATGCCATCAGATCGTGTCCCAGATATGAGTGCTGAGTCAGTGCCCAAAATAGGAGTGGGGGCAGGTTGTCCAGCTCATCTTTTGCTATGCATACCAAGTCAGGCACCTTGATGTGGGGCTCCATACAGACAATATGTATCATATTATTTTCCACAGATAGCTCCAGGCATAGTGGCCTCCAGTAGAAACTACCACATGAGTGCCCACCAAAGGCAGATATATATATATGTCATTGCAGTACTATGGCTAATAACAAAATTATGTAGGCCCTATATACTGTCCAGCACTAGGAGAAAAAGTCATTGAGCTCAGTTTCTCTTAATATTTATATATGGACACACACACACAAAGAAATATATATATATATATATATAGATAGATAGATAGATAGATAGATAGATATAGATATAGATATAGATATAGATGTAGTTTTTATTTGGTGCCATCGAATCGAATCTGACTCATAGAGACTCTCAGAGGGTTTTCAATGGCTGATTGTTTCAAGATTGTTTTGGAAGTGGATTGCCACATCTTTCTCATACACATACACACACAGACACACACAGACACACACACACATAGAGGCAAAATCTACATTAAGGGAAAACAAAGAAAGGGAAAGGAAAAAAAGGAAGGAAGGGAATAGAAGGGAAAAGAATGAAGGGAAAAGGAGAGAATAACTGAATGACCTTGCTATTGTATGGGACTATAAATGATTTTGAAATGACAGGTGAGTGATAAGGAGCCTCAGTGTCCTTTCCCTCAATATTATTAGATTTATTCAGTTGAAATTTACAATATGATTACAATATGAAATTTACAATATGATTTACATTGCTTGTATTTATCCCCTTCCCTAAAATATTAACATTCTCCTATTGTGATTTGCTTTCTTAACACTTCTTCATATGTAACGTAATATATCCCATCTAGGGATAAATGTTAAATTTTTCCTAAATATTTCTTTGTATGTAGTGAACTTCAAAATAACTTAATATATGGAAAAACTGTAGGCTACTTTAAGACTATATTCTAGTAACAGATAGCTAAGCTTCAGCCAATCACGGGTGGCCAACTGATCCACCTGTCTACTTGAGCCAATGCCTCATCACGCCACGACCAAATGAGGTAAATGCAAAACTGTAACCAATTAAGTTGCTTCTCTATGTCACTTCTTTTTCTGCCTAAAAAAGTGCCTTCCTATAGTGCATGGTGGAGCTCCCTGAACCTCTCCTTGTCCTGAGTATGCCTGACTCATGAATCATTCTTTGTTCAAATAAACGCTGCTAAATTTGATTTCACTGAAGTTATTCTTTTAACATAACTCTTGAACTGGGTGTTTCAATATAAGCTTAATATTCCACTTCATAAATTACTAATAAATATGGACCCAGACATGTTTTGCATAGAAGAACTAATTGAATTGATGCAGTATCCATCTCTTCAATAACATATTTCCTTGATAGAAAATATTTCTTAGCTAGATGTGGAGGCACATGTCTGTAATCCCAGTGACTAAGGAGGTGGAGGCAGGAAGATCACAGGTTAGGCCAGAGATACCCTGAATAACTTAGTGAGACCCTGTCTCAATTTAAAAAATAAAAGAAGAGGCTGAAGTTGCAGCCTAGCGGCAGAGTGCTCACAAAGTATGCAGGAGGCCTTGCATTCAGTCCCCAGCCTGCATTAAAAAAGAAAAGAAAAGAAAGAAAAAGTTGTGGTTACTGAAAGGCATCTACAAGTTATAGACTCATGAAGAAATTCATGGGTGTCTCCTAACAGCACAATCAAAGTACGTGGCTAGTCTACAGTTTATTTTCATGGTTGATTTTCTGCACTCTAGGTAGGAACAGCTGCCACTTGGAATGGATGTATTATCTGTCTGATGGTCACCTCTAGCTAGTGAACAGGTTCTAAACAATAACATATAGAATGGTGGGGTTTTTATTGGCATGGATTATATCTTTAACAAACCATCCATCCAGATCATACTAAAATGTGTAAACCTTTACTTTTATAACTGTAATGGTTAATCTAAATCCCTTATTAAACTATTCACTGTTCTCTAGGAAGTAGAAAGGGTTGAGGAAAATGTCTCTCTGTTTGATATCACTGAGTATCTATACAAGAAAATGAAAACTTCTGGCTTCTATTGCTGTTTAACCACTCAACTCTGTATGTCCAAGTGTCCTCATTTTTAAAAAGAAGAGGTGGGGGAGATTGTAAATGCTAAATCCTAAAAATGCATCCAGAAAGAAGCACTTTTGGTAAAAGAATACCAAAGCTGTGAAGTTAAAACAAATCTCCTTGTGAGTCATTCACAAGTCATTAAACACAAGTCATTAAACTTCAAAATTCTGAATTCCAAGATAAATACAAACTCCTTAGGCATTTGTTTATACCTTCAGGCTTCTCTTTGACTACTCAGTATATGAAATCATGAGGTTAAACTAGCCATCTGAATTTCCATACATGCTGCTTAGGAAATAACCTCCCTCTTCTTTGCTGCCTAACTCTTACTGTGGAATCTCAGTTTATATATCATTTCTTCCTAATCATAAAATCTATGCTCCTTTTTACGTGCTGTCATGGTCTAATTCTGTATCTCAAAGATGACATATTAGTCTTCCTCTAATTATTGAAGTTCTCTCATTGAATTTATGAGGGCTAAGCTGCATTATTTATTTTGGTAACTTTGATGCCTTATAGAGTTTATTAAGCATAGCAGCCTTTCAATAAATATCCTTTGAGTGAGTGAGCAAATAAATGAAGAAAAATAAAATTGTACATGCAATTCTCTTCAGGCAATTCATATCAGTATTATTTTGAGCCTAAGACTTATATTTTGTCTAAGTTTACTCATACAGCTACATTTTTACCTTTCTCCACAGTGAGTTGAAGATTGTAACCCAGACACAAAAAGTAGTTTATTTTCACTGTGCTCGATTGTGATGTTACATTATAAACAGAGAAGTAAAAATAAGAGAAAAAACTATTCCTGAGAGAAATTGTTTTTGTAACTATATATGATAATATTTGTAAACATAATTTCATCAAATGTCTAAAAGCAAAACATTATTTCTTAGCATCACATTTTTCCCACTTTCAGACCACAAAGTTTTAAAAACAAATAGGCAGAAAGAGGATGGTGACCAAGTACATGGAAATACAAAAACCAAGGCAAGAAATGTGAGTCCAGTATGCTATCAATGTGTTGTGGTTATATCAGCATTCTACTTAATTTTCTTCAAATGTTGAAAGCTTTAACATAATTTACATTTTTCAAACACCAGTCCTGGAGTATAAATTCTGGCAGAAAATATATTATTTTTTACTCACATGATAAAAAGACAGGTTTATGGATGTATAAAATTAGGAACATGTTCCTGCTTTAAAAAAAAATCATTAAGGAGGTATGCAAATATGTCCCTCATTTACTTCTGGAATATTCATAAAAACAAGTTTTGTATCTAGAGAAAAACACAGCCACCACAAAGCATATTAACAATTTTTTTCAATCTTCATTATATTTAAAAAATACAGTGATATCAGGGCATGATGATGAGAAATATTTGAGGTGATTGATGTTTGGTTCATTTTATTTTTTCATAGACAAAATCCTACTCAACTGTGAATGGAAACCTTTCTGGAACTGTTGTGACTACTGAGATTCAAGTCCCTAGGTGCTGAAAAATCATAAGGTTAGAACATGTATAATTTGACAGATTCCTGTTTAGCTCAGTTGGAAGAGCACTACTATGCTCTCTCTGAGGCCCTGGGTTCAATCCCTAGCACTGCAAAAATGGGAGAAGGACATGGTAATCCACTCCCGAAAACAATCAGCCATCTTTTTATGGTTTTCACCCTATGACGGTGACTATAAGTCAGATCTGACTGGACAGGACCTAACAACAACAACAACAACAACAAGTAATTAGTCAGTTTGTGTTAGTTTTACTTGGTAACCAAGCTCAGATATTTTGAAATCTTTCCTTAGGGCTGCAGGATACACAGTATCATACTGTATAAGGCAAAAAGTCACTTTTCTTTCTGTTTGGATTTTTGAGAAGTGAGAAAAGGTTCCCATTTCTAGGAGCCAAGACTTCTGAGTTGGGCACTTCCCACAGCAGGCATCAGCATTTCTGGCCTACCAGTCCTCCAAGCAGCATTCTTTGAGCATAAAAGGATCCTGGAAAAGAATTCTCACAAGGCAGTTATTGTTAATGGTGTCAGTGTTAGTTTTTAGGACCAGGCCTAGTGCCTCTATTGCCGGGCAATCAGCCATGAAACATCACATGAAACAGCACAGAGTAACTTCTCTTTTCCATGCAACTAAGAGACCAATGAGAGGTATGGCCATGTTGTACTCAGAGGCTATGGGAAAAAGAGTCTCAGCCATGTTATGTTAAAGCTAGTTGATTGTGGCTATTAACTCTTATCCATTCCACTTGGGCAATTGGACACATGGACCTTGCCTAGTAGGCAAACTCATTCGGTACTTGCTGGGTATATAGAGGTGAAAAAGCAAGCTTCTAGAAAAAATGCATTGGATCAGGTCCAAATCTCTGATAGGAGTTGACAGTGGTCCTACCTTACAATATCCCTTTGGTTGGTATGTGCCCAGCTATCCAAATTTATATCGTATCTCGGAATGGAATTGAATATAGTGGTCTATTGAACCTAAACCCTAATTATTAACAAGGGAAAAACAGAGCAAACAGAGCACAAACAAAGCTGTGGTGACGAAGTTTCACTCTTCAAACTCTTCCTTGAAGTATTTACAAGTAGACTTGCTTTCCTGGAATATGTTTGATGGTTTGGGTATGAAGCTCCCTGGGGACTGCCAAGAGTTGAATTTCCATGTAAACCCAGGATGAATATCTGAACATTTGTTCTACTTCAGTTGTTGTTGTTGTTGTTAGGCACCATCGAATCAGTATCTGACTCATAGCAACCCTATGTACAATAGAGGAAACACTATTGTTAGTGCCTCTCTGCTATTCATAGGGTTTTCAATAGCTGATTGTTTTTTGTGATCAGATTACTGGGTCATTCTCCCAAGCCTTCAGCACCGGTGCTCCTAAGCAGTCTCCCATCCAAGTACTAACTAGGCTCAACCCTGCTTAGCTTCTGAGATCTGACGGTAACTGACACCACAGTGGTATGGCTACAGGCTCTACTTCAATAGATAATAATTATTTAAACATTTTATGGGCTTAGCAATTTAATCTTTGTAGCAAACTTATGAATTAGGTACCATTATTATTGTTGTTAAGTGCCTGCTGAGTTGGGTTCAACTCATAGTGACCCTATGTACAACAGATGAAACCTTACCCAACACTGCACCATGTCTGGCACTATTGTCAGTGCTTCTCTGCTATTCATAGGATATTCAATGGCTGATTTTTTTAAAAAGGGGTCTGCCAGGTCCTTTTCCTGAGCCTACAGCACCCGATATTTCTAGGGAGTCTCCCATCTAAGTACTCACAGTCCCAAACCTGCTTAGCTCCTGAGATCTGATGAGATCAAATGCCAGAGTGATACCCACCATGATACATATTTGTAGACAAATTAACTGAAATGTAATGAGCGTAAGTAACTAACTTTTCCAAGTTCATCAGTTTCCTAAACAGCAGTTCCTGGACTTAATTTAGACATATTTGAATAAAACATTGTTGCTTTTAATCACTCAGCAAACTGTAGTACAGGTTTTCCCTATTGCTCTAAATCAGAAATGAACTTGTTGTTTCTATAAACAATGTAAATATTTTGAGATTGGGGTCCAAAAGGTAAAATCAAGATTATTACATTGATACATCTCTAACAAGAGAAACAGTTTAGACACACACACACACACACACACACACACACACACACACACACACAATTGAAAGCAATTCTAACAATTGAGAAATTTATATAAATAAGTATACACACAATGAAAGTCTATTGATGAGAAGAATAGAGCTCATTTGTAGGGGGAATAGATTTTATTTAATTTGGGTCCAAAATTACTGTTTTTTCCTATCAAATCTACTACAAATATTCATATATAAGCCCTATTCTTTGTCATACAAAAACAGCACCAGATTTTGCTCACAGCCTAATATTTTGTCTACAATGATGTTTGTTCAAGCATACCACAGATCTTCTCATTTTTGGATGGTAACTGCACAAGGAAAACTTTCATAAGAGATTTACACAAAGGCTAGAGTATTTCTTGGTGCATTAATAGTTTCTCTTCTCTTTTTTCTCCTCTTCTTCCTCCTCCTCCTTCTCCTCCCCCCCTTCCTCCTCTCCTTCTTCTCCTTCTTCTTCTTCTTCTTCTTCTTCTTCTTCTTCTTCTTCTTCTTCTTCTTCCTAGCTCTGTGTCTCTCTGTCTCTCTGTCTCTCTGTCTCTCTGTCTCTCTCTCTTCTTCCTTTCTTTTCTCCACTTTTTATGAGTCAGGGTCTTGCTATTAGCCCAAGCTTCCTTTAAACTTGTAACTCCTGGCTCAGCCTCCAGAGTCCTGGAATTATAGATATGCACCACCATGCCTAGCAATAAGAGTCATTTTATGCATATAATTTTCCTGAATTTAACTCATCCCTGGCATTGGCTCAGAGCATGGAGAATTACTTTTTGTAGAGCAAATCTTAATTTCACAGCATTTGCAAGTTATAGTTTAGAACTCCTGCATTATTGGTGATACAAAATGTAAACATATAAGCTAAAATTCCGCTACATGCAAAGCAAATACTTTTATAGCCTTGTAAAATATATAAACAGTTAAAGGAAATTTAAGAGACTATAATTATATGTAATCTACTGATCAAAGAAAATCCTCTTAAAGCTGAGGATAACTTTAGGCAGTTGTTGAACTAGGACAGTAGAAATCATCAAACTGAACGAGTTTCTCAATTTCAGATATATTTTAATGAGTATTTAATAGGGAAGATAAGGAAGATTTGATCACCCAAAGTGATGTATGCTAACTAGTGTTATTTTAATCTTAAAGTTATGGAATTCAGATTAATATGTTTAAATCCCAGATATACTCTATGTTCAACTCATAAACTAATTGTTCTTCTAAGACTGCTATTTCCTTTGTTTTTTAAGATTTATTTTTTGTTAGGAAAATCTTAAGTTCAAGTTTCTGACTCATTATCCTTAATTTACTCCAATTGTTTTTAAAGAGCGATAGGTCAATGATGCAATTAGAGATTCTTAACAAGCCTTTTAACATTATTTTCTTAACCCCAGGATCTGATTTTGATTTGCTTCTCATGTAACATGCCGTCAGGAGTATTTTATTAAAACAAAAGAATGCTTAATAATTTTAGGTTCGTGTGACAATTAACAAGATAAAAATAAACACAAGAGAAAACTTGATGAATAAATACCCCTATGCTGATGCTTCTTGAATAACAAGGATTTGCCATTTCTGAAGTTCTAAGATCTCAAGTGCATTTCTGATCTTCCAAAAATGTATTGCAGCCAGATGATATGCAGATACAGATTAACAACTCTTTTCTACTACTTTCTAAGCATCTGGATCATGCCCTAGGTCATAAATCTGGCTGTCAACTCTTTAAGAACTTATTGAAAAATGGAAGGACTGGGCACTAAGTCAATTGTATCAATTTAGCTTTCAAATTAAAAAAGAGAAAAAAAGAAAAAGGATGACATGCCTAACATTATTTTCAAGACAACCATGAAATGAAGTTCTTGCCCCTGTGAGTAGGCTCAGAAAGCCAGAGCTAATGGAAATCAGTTAGTGGCTTAATAAGGTACCAAGTAGTATCAGTGGTTGGTTTATAATAGGAAATGGAGACATAAAATCCTCTCCAAAGAGCCCACATAGAAGTCAGTGATGCTACGTTGCTGCAGAGATGGCCTGAGGAGAAGTATAAAAAAGGATACAGCTACTTGTCACAAATTTCTTTCTTCTGAGGTTAAAACTGTCAAAAATCTTTTTTCCCCTTGAAAAAGCATAAGTCATCATACATCATTGGAAAACTGTTGGGAGAATTCAGTGGGACAGTTGAGAAGTTCCTTTTGGTTGGTGAAATAGATCTGCTGGCAAGACTGCATCAACATCAATTACTCCAGGTTTCTCTTGAATGTTAGCAAAGCAATTGAGTAGGAGAATGATTTATAGAACTACTTAACAGGTGTCACGCTGAGTGGGTAATATCTATGGGATACGTCCATGCAGGGGAAACTAAAATCAATTCTGTAATGAAATATTTGACCGTAGTTGGCAAAAGATAAATTCTAAAAATGGAGTTCCCCAGAAAAAATTTGATAAGAAATTGGGGAAATACTATATTCTAGATAATGGTGCCAGGGGAGGGGAATATCATAAACACTTTGCATCCCTAGAAAGCCAGCTAAAGGAACAGGTATTTAGAACTCATTGTCAATTGTTAAAAAACAAAACCAAACAAACAACAAAAACCAAAGCCATAGTTTATAGGCCTTCCAACTTTATCCCTAGTCCCATGACTTAAAGTGTCTGCCCTCATATCTTTCTTTGTTGTAATATTAAAATATTTACCATAAATTCTCCAAATCAGTTTACTGCACTAATCAAATCATATAAATCACTTAATTCTCCATTTAATTATTCCCCCCTGTGTATACGTGTTTGTGTGTGAGTGTCCATACAAGTTATAGAGTTCATATTTTTCTTTTGAAATACCTGTAGATATTTCTTATAGCCTTAATATATATTTTTATACAGAGAAGATCATTCTACTAATCCCCAAAGGGTAACAATTCTCAGTAATTAATTTTATTGGTAAATGTTACCATTATTAGGAATTTCTTTTGGATAGAACAAATGGCTTATTCTGTATTGTTTTTGAGCTCCACGCAAAAAATTAATTTTCATAAAAAAGCACAATGGGTGGATGGAATAGTGAAAACAGCAGCAAACTGGAAGTCCTGTAGCTGAAATTATAATTGTAAGGCCAACAAGGCATAGGTTGAAAATATGTCTCATGTAATATGCTGTTAGGAGTATTTTATTAAAAAAAGAATGCTTAATAATTTTAGGTTTGTGTGACAATTAACAAGATAAAAATAAACATAAGAGAAAACAATGAATAAATACCCTTATGCTAATGCTCCTTGAATAACAAGGATTTGTCACTTCTGAAGTTCAGACAGAACTTCATATTTCAACAGCCAGATAGCAGAAGACCAAAGAAAACCTCCACAAAACATTTGACTAGTTGCATGTTAAAGCTATTTTTGATTAGTACACTTTTTTGATCACTTATGGCCCCACATACATGATAATAATGATAATATCATCACATTTTTAATCCAAAAAACTTCATGCCATATATTCTAAGAGTTAAAATTTCCACTAAAAATATTTCAACATAAAATATCCATCATGTTTTCTTCCATCAGTATTTTTTCCTTTTTATCTTTTTCAAAAAATATTGAGAGTCCTGTTATGTTCTAACATAATCAAAATAACATTGATTTCATTTATATAGTTATATATTCATTGATTCATATTTATATTTATTTTAAATTTTTTACTGTTAACATTCCCTACTGCCAAAATATGTATATATATATTGCTTTGAACATATGTTATCAGCTTCTTTAGCTGACTTCTTCATTAAGAGTTATCTTTCCCTTTTGGATCCTAGATCTATTTCTTAATATGAAGGGGAAGAGATTGCATAGAAGTGAAACTGGGAAAACAAGTTTTTAAGGACTAAAATGTAATAGTCTCTCATATGTCAATAGTGGTTAATTTGCTCTATCTCTTTTGATGTGTATGAAGGCTTTAAGTTACTAATTTTAATGATTTTATATTCTTATGCCTACAAGACAAGTATAAATCTCTGGGGTTCCAACTGAGAATATATTTAAATAATCCAAAAAGTATGAGTTACTGATGTAATACAAATTTGCATAGAGAAATCTGACATTCATTAACATTTTATGAACAAAGTATCCTGCCATGAATGTAATCACAATTTGTTAATTTAAATTTCTCTGCTAAATAGAATCTATTCTATTAACCATTCACTCATACTTTTTTGTTTTTTATTTATTTGTTTTTTCTTTGCAGTATTGAGGGCTTGATCCCAGGGCCTCATACAAGTTCTATACCACTGAGCTTCACTCCAAGACCCTACTAATTTAATTTATTTTATTTTTTGAGACAAGATCTCACTATGTTGCACAAGCTGCCTCTGGCCTCAAACCCAAACTCTTCTTGCCTCCAGATTGGATGGGATTGTGAGCGTGCATCACAGTATGCCATGATGCTTAGAATTTTATCATTTTTAAATAAGGTTCATTTTACTTCCTTAGACAAAATATAGGAATAATTTTAAGATAATTTGCCCAACTTCATAGTTATAATGTATAAAATTGACTCAGGCCTATATTAAAAGATCTGTTCATTATATAAAATTAGAGATGACAGAAATTTTCTCTATTCTCTTTTTATTAGTGTATATTATTTTTACAAAATAGTGGGCTTCATTATGTCATTTTTTTTACCATGTATATAATGTACTTTGATCACATGTGTAACATACAAAGAAGAGAATGAAAATTACTCTGAATTTCGTTTCCAGAAAGAAACAGCTTCTAAGATTGTTGAATACTAGGTTTTTCTCTATTAATTTTTCAGCACACTTAACAAATGAGTACATTCAATTCTGGCAAAAAACGATAAATATAAAAAAATCAATTTTGTAACAGATATTGTCAATGTGTTAACCAAATAGAAGCTGAAGTTTAATATACTCAGTATGCTTTTCTTTTCCTTTTCTTTCATAGACAGATTTCCTTTACTTCTTTGCTTCTTTTACTATTGAAGAAAATCACTTTTCACATTTACTTTTCCCCTTCCTCTTTCCAATGTAAATGATATAAAAAAGAAATATTTATTATTGTATATTTTTCTGCATGAACATATGTAGTTGTTGTTGTTAGATGCCATCTAGTCGGATCCAATTCATACTGACCCTATGTACAACAGAATGAAATGCTCTCTGACGCTGTGCCGTGCCCTGCACTATGTTAGTGTTTCTCTACTCCGTTCTGTTCTTCTCTATGGTTTTTGATGGCCGATCGCTTTAGGATTGTATCAGGAGCGGCCTGTCAGGCCCTTCTCCTATTTTTGTTGTGCTGGGGATTGATCCCAGAGGCTCAGATTGCACAGAGCAGTACTCTACCAACTGAGCTAAACCCCACCATCCAGGTACATATAGATATAATAGCATTATTGTTGCTAGGTCCCGTCTAGTCATGTCTGACTCATAGTGACCCTCATAGGGTTTTCCATGGCTGATTGTTTCGGGATTGTCATGGGAGTGGATTGCCACATCCTTCTCCTAGGTATAATATAACAGGATATATAGAAATAGTTTATTTCTTAAAGTTATTTCTTTTTGTTTTATAATTATGAAGTTCTATGTACACATAGAATTTTGCATTTCTCATTCAATAATGTCTTTTTGAAAGCATTATCTTTTCCATTTTTGGCAATGTTGCATCATTACTCTATATATCTGTACCAGCTACTTTGCTGCTATCTCTTCTACATTTTTACCATTGTTGTTAGGTGCCATCAAATCATGTCTGACTCATAGAGATCCTTGTGGGGTTTTCAGTGGGTGATTGTTTTTGGATTGCTCATAGAGTGGATTGCCATGTCCTCCTCCCATTTTTGCAATGCTGGTGATAGAACTCAGGACTCAGAGAGTGCAGGGCAGCACTCTACCAACTGATCTAAACCCCAGCCCCTTACATTTTTATAGTCCATTGTTAATTGGATTTTAATTTTTCTGACTATCCATAAAGAGAATATCTTTTTATATTCAATAGCAGGATTTGCTCTTCCAACTGCTGTCTCATATCTTTATGTATTTATCCCATTCTAGTCAATTTGTAAGAATTCTTTATATATAATAAATATTAACTCTCTACTTACCTATATTAAAAGTATCCAATTTTTAGATTCTTTAATGATTTTCTTTTTTGAAATCAGTTAAGTATTTAATTTTCCTTAATCTACCAACAGCACCAATGAAGCTTGACGGTTTCTGAATCTTTAAAATGATGCTCCCTAGGTCTTGTTTTTTCCTGGGATATGTTTCTCAAGACCCTTCTAGGTGTTTTTCTTATTACTGATGGTTAGATGACAGAAAATCATTTCCTTCCTACTGTTTATGAAAATGCAAGCATGAGGATTGCCCTTGACCTCGCTCTCCAATCTTCGACCTCTGATTTGTTGCTTTTCACAGCGGCAGCTGAATTTGCTAGGATTCTAAAACATGCATGCCTCTGTGAGACTCTAATGTGATTTTTAGCCCACTATCATTTTTAGGATTTTATATTCTTGTGTTTTGTTTTGGATCAGTTATCAACTAGACTCCACCATACATAACACTTGGCAGTGATTTATTTCAGGGGGCTATATTCCTAGGATGGGAATTGCCACCACACATCTATACCACCACCACCACCCCTTCACACACACACACTCCTTTTTCTTCCCCTAGTACTTCCCCTATTTCTTTCGTTTTTCTTATAATTTAACAAACTGGGACATGGTCAGTAAAATAACACTGTAGGTGACACAAAAGTCAGTAGTCGCATAGATTTTAACTTTGGAAAAGATTGTATTGCTGAAAAAAGTTCAGACAACAAAGAAGCAGATGAGTCATCTTTGTAAATATATAAACTCTTGAGTGTACATACTCATCTTACAAGCTGTTTTAGAAAAGAACAGAGAGTTTATGAATTACCTAATCCACCTCTCATGACAGGTCTATCAGCTCTGCAGAGAGTGGAATCTCTTTCCTATAACTAGTTCCCAATATTGCTGTGAGCTTTCATTTTTTTATTTTTTAGGATTCTGCAGCTATTTCAGCAGGAAGCCAGGAAAGATATTTTGAGCTGTTAGACAAACTCCTTTTTAAAAAAAGAAAAGATAAACATGCATGTATCATCAAAACTCTAAAACATTCCCAGAATTTGACAATTTAATTTTATTCATAAAAAGTATAGCTCACATTTTACTCTAGGTATTGCTGCTCTGAATTAAATCCTAAGAAGGACAAGCCATCTATAGGGGTTGCAAATAACAGAGAAACAAAAATGTGAAACCATGAGGGCCATGGTGGAAGTTTATTATTCTAAACACATATTGAGTAAGGAGGAATGCTAAAAGAAGAAGAAGTGCAAACAAGTAGCAAACATTAGGCCAGCAATCTCCAAAATTTTTGCCAATAATATTATTACAAAATTAAGAGGCTTTAAAGAGCTCTCTGAGAATCAATAAACACTGATTATTAATAGCTCTGTGACAGGAAGAATTCTAACTTGACCTCTAAGTTTCCCACCGCTTGGTGTACAACCTTTGTATAATCTCACCTTGAATGTGGGAGGAACTTGATGACATACTGGCATTCTTCTCCCATGATTAGGTTACTTTCTCTGGGAAAGATGTAATTAAGGACCCGAACCAGTTGACTTTCAAGTAATTTCACAAAACCCTTAAATCTGCAACAAAGGCAGAGAAATTCAGAGGTCTGCAGTGAGAGAGATACAGACAATCTCCTCCTGGCCTGGAACAAAGTGAATATCCATACTGTAGGCTGGGCACAGGGATGACCCTGTAGCCAGGACCATTGTTGCTGAGAGCACCCTAGGCCCACAACCAGAAAAACATAAACAAAAATAAGAAAACAAATCAAAAATAAATAATTCTACAACCTACAAAACAACAGAATTGTGGGAGCAACTTGAAGGAGCTTGAAATGGCTCCCTGGCTCTCCAATGGAGCAGTGTGTTGTTGTTGTTGTTGTTGTTGTTGTTGTTGTTGTTATTGTTGTTGTTAGGTGCCATCGAGCCATGTCGGACTCATAGAGACTCTTCTAGGTTCTTCAATGGCTGATTGTTTCAGATTGCCTCAGGAGGGGATTGCCACATCCTTCTCCCATTTTTGCAGTGCTGGGAATCAAACTCAGGACCACAGAGACTGCAAAGGGGCACTCTAACAGTTGAGCTAAATCCCAGTCCCGAGAGCAATGTAGCAGACCCTTTATTATAGTTTTGACACTTTGAGACAGAGGACCCAGCTAAGCTATGCCCAGACTCTTGACCATCTACCTTATAAGACAGTAAATTTGAGCTATTTTGAGACAGTAAGTTTGTAATAAGCTGTGGCAAAAGATCTCTTTAGAGTGTTGAAAAGTAAAGATGTCACATTGAAGATGAAGGTGCGCCTCACTCATGCCATGGTATTTTCGGTCGCATCATATGGTTGTGAAAACTGGACATTGAACAAGGGAGACAGGAAAAGAATTGATGCTTTTGAATTATGGTGCTGGAGATGTCTACTGAATATACCATGGACTGCCAAAAGGACCAACAGATAGATCTGTCCTAGAAGAAGTGCAACCAGAGTGCTCCTTGGAAGCAAGAATGGCCAAACTGGGTCTTACATATTTGGGACATGTAGTCAGGAGAGATCAATCCGTGGAGAAAGACATCATGCTTGGGAGAGTGACAGGTCACTGAAAAAAAGGAAAACACTCCACCAGATGAATTGACACAGTGTCTGCAACAATGGGCTTAACCATAAATAAGATTGTGTGCCTGACACAGAATCAGGAAGTGTTTCGATCTGCTGTACATAGGGTCTCTATGAGTTGGACATGACTCACAGCACCTAACAACAATAAACAACAAGTTTGTAATAATTTTTATTTAACAATACAAAGCGAATCTAATGCAGATACTGATGCTGATGGTTTGTAATTGAGTAAAATACATGAATTTTCTTCAGGCAGATCCTGTTACTGAGCAGGTAGTTATTAAATAATTGTCTTTCTACCCATGTTATGTACCACCTTTCCCAGATATACAATAATTAAGATACAAGGAATATTTTCCAGTAATGGAATGAAAAAATATGGTAAATTCTGAAGGGCTTGCCATTGTCCACTAATACTGAATGATGTGTTCTTTGTAATGTAGACCGTGGTGCTGTTATAAATAATAAAAACAACCTCATTTCTCAAGTTCAATTGCAAGGAAGAATGGACACATTTATCAACTGACTGGGGAGGCTTCATGATAAAGCTCATTAGTGGCTGTAAACTAACAGACTAGGTTTTCTGTGACTGTTTTGCTGTTTACTTGATTTTTCGGTTTTTCCAGGTTATGGACTTTGATATTTTCTTCTACACTGTAATAGTTTTCTAGGAATGACATAACATATCACTACAAACTGGGTGACTTCAAACAACAGAAACATATTGTCTCATAGCTCAAGGGCTCCAAAATCAAGACGATAACAAGGTCAGTTCCTTCTAGAAACCCTGAGAGTGAAAAACCTACCCAAAGTTCCAAACCCCTCTTGTAGTCTCTGGTACTTACTGACAATCATTACCATTCTTGGGTGGTTAGTTAGATCTCCCACTCTGTCTCCATCACCACACTGTCTTCTTTGTGTGCTCCTGTGGCCTTTACTTCTTACACTATTGGTAGACTCAGGCTTCAGCCTAATACATTATGTTATCTTGATGCTTACCTTAATTACATTTGTAAACATTTCCACATAAAGTCATAAAGACTTCCTTTAATCCAATACATGTGGTGATATCTACAGAGCACAGTACTCTACTGGGTATGCATTGGTTGCTTAATATAATATGCACAGTTTCATAATTGAATGATGTAATTGTATAATAGAGTAATTTGTTGTAAAATTGAAGAAGAAGAAAGAAATTTAAGACATAAAAGGTAGAAAGTGATAAGAGGAAGGGGCACCAAGCTAGTTAAAAAGCAATCTTCATTTAAGTCTATCAGCAAGGTTAAAATTTATATCATATCCCTAATTCTCTGGATTTCTGATTTGTAATTTATGAATAAAATAGATTATAGCAAATGATCTTAATGGTGTTTTCTAGTTCTAACATTCTGTGATTCTAGTAATCACAATTACCAATCATTCATTTATTTTGTAATAGAAAAATCGCATACAGAGCAGTTAAAAATATTAGCAACATCTAGTTTTTCTGTTGACATTAAAAGGAAGGAAAAAATGCTTTACTTTCCTCAAAGATATAAAGCTGAATGAGGATAGTATGCATAGAAATTTCATTAACAATGACCTACGATTTCATGTCAGCCTTCCAACTGAAGCCATTGAAGCCAAAGCAGGAGTGATTGTGAACCCAAAATTGAAGAAATAATGAGAGTACAGATAGAAATTTACTATTGTTCTGAAGAAATACACTGAATATATTAAATCTGAACATCAAGCTGTACATTTATGTTTTGTGAATTTTTCATGTACGTATATTTTGCATTTTTATTGTTTGCAGTGGGGAAATATATGAGACAGTTTGAAGTATATGTTTTTAAATATTTTTTACTTTATATTTTAATAAAAATTTGACATTTAAAAAAATAAAAAATAAAATACATTGAAGTAATTTTCACTGTCAATGTATTTTGTAGAGGAAAAGGTGATATAAAAAGGAATTGTGATTTGGATAAGTACCTAGAGATTAATTAAAATTCACAAAATCATTTCCTTCATTTATAAATTTTAATAGCAATGCAAAGTTAAAAATAAAAATTAATGGATTTAACTGCAACATGCTTATGATTCCCCTAGGACAATTATGAAAAATAAGCATCCATACTAAAAGCATGATGTGCTTATTTATACTTATTACCCTTATTTTAAAATAGAGAATAAAGACTTTATTAAGAAAATAATATAGGAATAAAACAACCTTGGCTAGAAATATTCTCTCTCTTCCCAAACTAATACTTGCCATTTGCATTCTCAATGAACTTTTTCTGTTTCACTGAGGAAACAGAAATGATGTAAATTAACATCCATGTATTCCCAGGCAACATCCATTCAGCCAGTGCCCTTTGCCTCTGCCCACATCCCGATGCCTTCAGCCAGCTGTCTAAGCTGCTGCCAATACTAACCCTCCACGTACATGGGGTCTCATTTCATTTCCTTGAGGAAACACCAGCAAGTCTTCACTCTCCAGAATTATTAATTTTTTTCTTTTTAGCATTCAAATGTGTGACTTCTTCTATCTTAAACCAAACAAAACAACAAAATGCTTCAAAATGACCAACATCTTGACCCCACCACCTTCTCCAAGTTATTGCTGTTTCTCTACCTCCTTTGTCAGCAAAATTTGAAAGTGATCCAATTCCTCCTCTCATTTGTCTTGAGCTAATTGCAATCATGTTTATATTCCAAACACTTCTCTTCAGTTCAAGGCCACTGTCATCTGCTTCTTGTTAACCAGCCATCAGTTTTCAGTTCAGACAGACCTCTCAGAGCCTTAAAAATGGTGTCTCAGACCCTCTAACTATCCCCTCACCTAGGCCTCCCTGTATTGCTCTTCCTTGCTTCCAGACCCAGCCTCCAGCCATTCATTCTGCATTTGTTCCTGAATCTGCCTTGTATCCTCGAATTCTGAGGTCTCCTCTTTATCTTCACTTCTCTGTTTATTATCTCTGCATCTTCTTGTCTTTATCTCTTTTTTTTTTTCTGCAGAAAAACTGATTCAATCTCCAGTCTTAAATTTCTAAATGTCAGTCACTTCTGACTCAATGTGTCTGTCAGTTTGTCATGAGGTGGGGTCATGGGTGTTGCTGTGATGCTAAAAGCTGTGCCACCAGTATTTCAGATACAAGCAGGGCCACCTATGGTGAACAAATTTCACATGAACTGACCGAAACAGAGTAGGGAAAGAGACCCAGAAATCCACTTCTGAAATAATTGAAAGCCTAAGAATAGCAGAGAAGCACTGTCAAATATAGTGCTGCAAAATGAGCCTTCAAGGCTGGAAAGAATTCAAGAAAAAACTGGGGAAGAGTTACTTTCTCCAAGTAGAGCTGACCTTAATGATGGGAATGGAGTAAAGCCCTTGGGATCTCCTTTTGCTGATGTGGCACAACTCAAAACAAGAAAAAACATAGTGGCTGCAACAATTGGCTCAAAAATAAAAAGATTATGTCCATGGCACAGTGTTGGGTAGTGTTCCATTCTGTTGTATGTGGGTTGGTATGAATTGGATCCAACTGGATGGCACCCAACAACAACAACATGATATAACTATTATGAATGTCTCATGTATTAATATGATATAATGTAAAATAGTTCAAGATGTTAGTTATTAAGGTAAGAAGATAAATCGATAGTAGATTATCATTTGTTTATCTGATGATATGAGAGCATTATTACAAAAGCTAGAGATGTTTTCTTTTCTTTATATATACTGAGACTCTGCTACTTCTTATAAATAAGGGACATCATCACTGCCCTTATTTAGCTTAGTATGTAGTACATAATATATGTGTGATTTTTAGGCTTATAATTATAAAAAACAACCTGCTACAACCAGTATCAAGGACTTTTTCATGTTCTACATGCAGTAGGAAAATTTAAGAAATCTTTTCAATATATAACTCAACTTCTTTGGTTTTCTTCATGTAGAGATATGGAGTCAATTATGTGATTGAATTAAAACACCAATCATCTAACTCTGTAATCTGGTCCAAGACTGTGATTATGTTGCTTAATATAACAACATGATGACATTGAAAACAATAAAAAGTTAGTTTGGAAGTTTTATTGTTATTTCCACTTTGTTTTGTTTTCTTAGCTTGAGGGCCACACAATAGTGTTCAAATTTCCCCAACATAAGTTACTGATTCTCTCAAAATTTCTTTCATTCTCAAACTTAGCTGTACATTGAGATCACCTGGAAAAATTTAAAAACTGCTGATATCTGAAGCCCAGAATGAAATACCCAACATTTTCCCTGTAGATAACTACTGGCCCATGAATTTAAAATATCCAAAATTATCTACCTTCTCTACTTCCACTAAGTCAAACCAAATATATCTCTAGCCCAGGTGACAACAATAATTACCCAACTAGTCTCCCTAAGCCTGCAGCTGTAGCCCTGTGGCATCAGATCCCGTCAGATCTTGGAAGCTAAGCAGGGTCGGGCCTGGTTAGTACCTGGATGGGAGACCACCTGGGAACATCAGAAGCTGTAGGCTTGGGAGAAGGACCTGGCAACCCCCTCCCAAAAATCAATCTGCCATTGAAAACCCTATGCACAGCAGAGAAGCACTGACAAGAGTGTTTCCCCTGTTGTACAAAGGGTAGCTATAAGTCAGATACCGACTCCACGGCACCTAACAACAATAACAAGTCTCCCTAAGCTTATCTCTACCCTTCCATTGTCTATTCCGTCTAGGAACCCCAAAGAGGCCATTAAAGTGTGAGGGGATCATTCCAAACATTTGAAAACAAGAGGAAAGACAAAGTCTTAGCGGCACATGGCCTGGCTCTGCTACCTCTCCTGTATCATCCCTTTTTCTCTAGCTTCCCTGGCTGGTCCTTGATCACAATATAGTTTCTACTGCTCCTAGACTTTCATGGTTTTAGTTCATTCCTCCTTTGGGCCACCTTGACCTGCCTCATTCAACATTGCACTATAGAATGGCCTTCAAGCTCCTGAGTGTACATGTAATGTATTGCAGGATTGAGCCTGAGAAAACAGTTGGAATGTAGTTCTTTCCTTTAAATGTTAAAGTACAAATTTGTATAGATTTAATTTTTCCTTCCATGGCATCCCTGGAATGCTTTGCTGCCCAGCCCCCAGCCACTTATTCTTCTTCCTATCCTGAATCCACCTTATTTCCTTGACTTTAGACTTATCGTGATTTCTTGGTATCTTCTCCTTATCTCCATTTCATTTCTTTCTACAGAGAAACTCATTCAATTTTCTATCTTAAATGTCTCCTCCTTTGCTCACCTTATTGTTTGCACAAATGTTTTTCTATCGTGGAAGACTTTCTCGAAAACTCATAATAAATATGAGAATACAGCTGCCAAGTCCCTCAGTTTTGTTTTCCTTCATGTTAGTATGTTTTTCTCCATAGTACTCATCCACCCTGAGGCACGGTACATCCCTTATTCACTTGGTAATTAATTACTTACCCTATTTTAACCTGAGTTTCACAGGGACAATGGTCTAGTGTTTTCCTCCTTGTTTCACCATCATTTGCTAGCTCATCTGCCCTTTCATAGGTGCTCAATAAATGCTTGCTAAATGAATAAACCGCAGAGACACCAGCAAACAATTGCTATAAATTCTGTAATATGATTTCAGAATGCATATTTAAAATAAATATCTTTCTAATTTGCATTTCATATTGCTTGAGTGGGCGCAATATATGATGAAAGAGATCAAGCCCTTGGGAATACTGTGCAAGAGTGGAGAGATTTAATTGCTGAAAATAACAATCTTTTTTTTCCCCAGTATTTGGAGAGTAAAGCAAGCAGTATCTAGTTAACTTCTGCTCAATTAACTTCTGAAAGGTACCTTCCAGGTCAAACAGCCAACATAGACCTGACATGAGTGCAGTACATTTAGCCAACCTTAGCAAAGTGAAATTAGGAAAGTACAATCAACAAACAAGCTGAAGTCTGTGGCCTAGATAAAATAGCTTGATCTGCTGGAAGGAGAATTACCGGTAGTGTTGATGATAGATCTGAATTCAAATTTCAGTACTGCTAACTATTGCCAGTAGACCAAAAGACTCTTTAATCTTTCTAAGCCCTATTGTCTTCAATTATAGTGAATTTTCCTGTTATATGGAAGGTGCTCAAGGCATGCTATCTAGTCCGTATATTTTTAATAATAGCTAGTTTCAGCATTTCACTTAATCAAAAGAAAATATATTTGACCTTTATCTGCTATAGGAGGCTCATTTTAATATTGAGCTAGAGTAAAATGCTCTGACACAGATTTGTTTGCTCTTGCAAAATCTGTCTGTTCAAATGCAGACAAAATTGCCCCAGTATGGATAAGACTACATAAACTTTTTAAAAATTGTGTAAGGAAAATTTTAATTATAAATTGTGAACAGTAAGGTAATTTTAAATATATCTAACTCATTGTGATGTGTAATAAATATGTACCAATATAATCATGCTTGAATGGAAAGCTTAATGCACTTAACTATAATAAAATATTTTCCTGGATAACATGCAGTAAAATGATAAACATTACAGATTACTATCAACATGGAATTGTATTGGAATTGTTAATCATCCCCTAAGACATAAAGTTCTTCACTTTGCACAATACTGTACTAACAGAGCCTCAATACTGTATCTTACTTAAGATGGATCCAATATCCATAGAGAATCTGTTCACAGGGTTCTGTGCAAACTCTATGCCTGCATAGCATAGCAGTTCAGAGTACAGATTCTGTGGCCAAGCAGTCTGAATTCCAACACTTCATCTTCATTGATTAGCTACATGCTCCCAGACAAAACACATGTTTTTTCTCTCAGTTCATTCATAGATAAAGAGTAGTAATAGTGCCTACCTAATGCACTGACATGAGATTAAGTGAAGTAATGAAGCAAATCTTTTGTAACAGAGCCTGACACTTGGTAAACATTGTTGTTTGTTGTTAGGTGGGCTCAAAGGACTCTATGTAGAACAGAACAAAACACTGCAACACTGTGCCATGCCTGACACTATAGTCAATGCTTCTCTACTATTTATAGGATTTTCAAAGGTGGATTGTTTCAGGAGTGGTTTGCCAGGTCCTTCTCCTGAGGTTGCAGCCCCTGGTGTTCCCAGGTGGTCTCCCATCCAAGGAATAACCAGGCTGATACTGCTTAGCTTCCAAGATCAGGTGAGCTCAGATGCCATGCTGCTAGTATACTGAAGACTAGAAAACATAAGTGTTAATAATTTAACTTTGTTATTAGTGGCACCAAATCTGTGTTCAGAAGTTTAGGTTCATGTAAACACTGAATACCAAAAAATATTAAAATATCCTTTGCTTTTAAAAACACTAACATCTGTTCTCTGTCGATGGAAAATCTGACATAAGCAGAAAGTAAAACTCCTTAACTTCAGCTTTTTCAGGTTACCTCAACACTTACTTAACATGAAGACTTGAGGTGATTTGTTGGGTGTGCCATTTATTAGCTTTGGCATTTTTAATCTCTAACTCTCTGATTCTCCAAAAAATGCACTTATTGTTCATAAAATGAGGGTAATAGCAAACCAACTTTAATGAGGATATTTAAGTATTTAAAATATATAAGTAGTCAATTGTGGAGTGTTGCCCTACAGCTGGACTCACTCCAGCCGTGAGTGGGAACCAGCCACCAAAGACCCATCTTCAGGTGAGGGGAAGCTGGGCACCCAGGAACCTCACCGCCTAGAAAGGAGGCTTATGCCCACTGCTGCTCTGAGAAGCCTTGAGAAAGGCAAGCTCAGAGGCTTCTGTGAAGACTCTCACTCCGAGTGCTCTGCTCCAAGAGCTCTTTATTTCTTCCTTGTCTGTCCTGGTCAATGGAATGGACCCAGACTGCTCCGCGTCCTGCCCTTATATACTCTTCTGGGGCTCACTGGGGACCAATCAGAGGCAGTAACCCCATATGTGTTTCAGCCAATCAGAGGGGATATTTAAATTTGGTTTTATAAAAGTAGCCAATCAGGGGTGGTTCCAGAATGGTCCAATCAAGAGCCATTCTGGGGTTTGGAAACAACCAATTGGTGTCCAGGGGACTGAGGCAAGGGAATAGATGCCAGCGCCATCTTGGGGAGCTCATAGACCCTGAGTTCCCGGATGTAGGGCAAAGATGACTGCCTGGGTAACAAGCCTCAGTCCTCCAAGGGGCCTAGATAGGCCCCAGGGCAAACTGCCTCTCTAGGCAGTGCCGTACAGTCAATAGATTTTAGCTATTACATTCAAAGTAGCAAATGAAAGATTTTCCTGAGAATTATCTGCTCAAAATACCAATATAACCAGGTATGCAATTATAAATATTGAGTTAGTATATGCTATGTTTCCTTTCATCTTTTTCTTTCCTATGAGCAACTGTGGTTTTTAGTAGGTGGACAGCCATCAGTGTAATTAATTTTAAGATTTGAATTGAATTAAAGTATAATGTACACACAATAAAATACATTCATTTTAACACACAATTTTGAAGGCTTAAAAATATATGCAACTGTGTGTTGTTGTTGTTGTTAGGTGCCACTGAGTTGTGTCCGACTCAGAGTGACCCTCAAAGAGTTTTCAATGGATGCTTGTTTCAGGATGCTTGTTCAGGAGTGGGTTGCCATGTTTTTCTCCCATTTTTGCAGTTCTGGGGATGGAACCCAGGGCCTGAGAGACTATGGAGAGGCACTCTTTCAAATGAGCTACACTGCAGCCCATACAACTGTGCATCTAGATATCAAGAAATCAAGATATAAAATATTTTTATCATCTCAATGATTTAATCATACCTTTCCAAAAACTATTCACCTTCCCAGTGATTGTTCCAGATGACATCTAATCTGGTAACATTTACTATTGATTAGTTTTTTTGTTTTGTTTTAAGATTTCAAATAAATCATCCAATAAGTGCTCTTTTGTGTGTAGTCCCTTTTGTTTGCATAATGTTTTTGAGATTTATCTGTGTTGCTATGGGTATCAGCAGATCATTCTTGTTAATTACTGATTAATTTTCCATTGTATAGATATAAAACTTGTCACACCTGATTTTTCTGTGCACCTGCTGATGTGTGTAGATGGTTTTCCAGTCTTAGCTTTCTATTAAAGACTATGGACTTTCATGAACAAGTCTTTAGGTGGACACATATTTTCATTTCTCTTGGATAAATACCTAGGGATGGAATTGTTGCTAAACATATGTGTACCATTTTCAGAAACTGCCAATTTACTTCCTACTTGGAAATATTTTTAATGTGGATCAAATCAATAAAATCTGATCTCATTATAAATTACTAATTTGATGACAAAGAAAAAATAAGCCATTAAAAAGTTTTAGTTCTAATTATCATTTAAATAGAATAGATTTTCCACCAACAAAATCCAAAAGGTAATGCTATATTAGTAAGTATAGTATAATCCTTTTTCATAAAATGAAAACTATTTTACTTCCTAATTCCATAAATTTGAATGGAATCTCTTATTTTCACTCATTTGCATTTCCAGCAGATCATTTTTCCTGTGTTCCAGTGATACTAAAGTAGAGATTATACTCACTAGTCAGAAAATATTTTCTTTGAACAACAACAACAAAAAGACAAAATTGGAGTAATCTATCTTTTCCCCATTTTGTTAACTCATGGCTCTTTTCATTTTACTAAGAATAGTGACTGACATAAAGGGTATAAACACATGGAATTATAATTTTTGGATAAAATAATTTATATAATACTGTGTCCCAAGTGCCTTCAGCCATACCACTATGGTGTCCAATCCTGCCAGATCTCAGAAGCTAAGCAGGGTCACACCTGGTTAGTACTTGGATGGAAGACTGCTTGGGAACATCAGGTGCCATTGGTTTGGGAGACGGATTGGGCAACCCACTCCCAAGAAACAATCAGTCATTAAAAACCTTATGAGTAGCAGAGAAGCACTGACAAAGTGTTTCGCCTGTTCTACATAGGGTCGCTATGAGTCGGATACCTACTGGATGGCACCTAACAACAATAACGTCCCAAGTGAATTTTCTATAGTAGAGAGGTACTACCAGATCATGTGATAATGAGTTCATTCTATAAGGATGAATTATATAATGGAAAAAAAGAGAATATTTGTTATGGTTTTGACATTCTACAGTGTTGGAAGGATAACCATCCCATGGCAAACCACTTTCAAAATTTCAAAACATAGTTGAGAACAACCAAGGCCTCATTGTTAAATAAAGGATACAAACTGGAGCCAATTATATTTTCATAGTAGTACTACATTTTGCAAAGCTTTTACAACCAAATATTTTCTAGTTTTACTATTCAATCATCACAGTTTTTCCCATCAATTTTATCACTATAATTACTGTAATTATATAGTCTATGAGAACATTAGTAACCTACAGTAATAATTATACAAATACAATTATGTAGTTGATAATAATTGAATGCTAGAAACAGAAAATCTAATAGTGATAATTTATGTACCACTTTATCCTATTAATTCTTATACTACCATGTATTAACATGAGTACATAAGGCAAGCTCCATTAGTGTGATCAGGGAGTATAGGTTGTTGAAATATAGGGCATTCAATAAGTGTCCAGTAAACATTTGGGAAATCTAGGTTATATAAATCAATTCTTATTGAAAAATTCTCTTATTTCCTCCAATAATTGATCTTTCTATAAAATGTTACCAAAATAATGTGCAAATATATGCAATTTAAAAATTATCTTTTGCATGTCCTGAAGTACATTTTCAAATTTATAATTGGGAAAGTTGTTCATTAATTACTTTGTGCTTAAATTCCCTTATTACTTTAGAGAGTTTAGATTTTGCCATTTCCATGCAATGTTGTTTTTAACTTAAATTTGTTTCAGAATTTAGACATTTTCCCTGAATTCTTCTTTTCATTTCTTGTTTAGATTTTTGAAAAGTACTGCACTGCATATATAATACACCATAACAGGATTTTTCACCATTGAAAACCCTATGAATAGCAGAAGAAGCACTGACAATACCATTTTGCCTGTTGTATGTAGGGTCGCTACGAATGGGATATTGACTCGACGGCACCTAACAACAACAGGATTTTAAACCAGCCCCTGCATAAGTACAATAAAATACCTGCCAAAAATGATGTGTTGTTTGTTGGCTCGTTTTTAACATTTTACCATGGAAGATATAGGTGTTTTTTTAAAGAGGAAGCAACAAACCTCTCTAATAGCCTTGATTCTAAAAAGTTTAAAATTCTATCAGAAAAATAAATAAATAAAATTCTATCAGAAGCCAATTAATTTTGTATTTCATGAGTTAAAAATTAAGAGACACTTTCAAACAGTTTCATTTTCAAAATCATGTTTCCTTTCTATTTTCTATGACAAAATGGAATCTACTTTAATTAGGTAAATCTTCCCCAGATTTTGACATTAATGATAACATGTATCATAAACTTACCCATTATGCTCAGAATCATTTTTCATTACAGATGTAATAGTGCTCACACTTTCATTAACTCTGTTTAGCAGCATTAATTATGATGGATGCTAGTTTCTCATATTTCATTTTTTCTCAATGTCATCAAAGCATTGAGACTCACAGAGGGAATATAATAAATATAGAGGATTATATTTATTTAACAAAATCTTCCTAGTTCTTTGTTCATAAGGATAGGAGCTACAACTAATTCATGTCATCATTGTCCAGCAGTAGGTCCTCAGCACTAAATCTCACATTGTAGAGCATTTGTACTCATAACTGGGTATGAAAAGGGATATTTTGTAGTGATTCACAATTCAGTATCTCATTTTACCTGCAGTTTTATTTTTTGTGTTTTCAGTTGCCCGTGGTCAATGGGGGTCTGTAAATATTAAATAGAAAACTCCAGAAGTTAGCAATTCATTAGTTTTAAACTGCACACTGCTCTATGTTGAAATCTCAAGTCATCCTGCTCCACATAGCCAGGGACATGAATCCACACTATAAACACTATGGGCCCCTCATTCACTCAGTTCCATGTAGATCACTGAGTGCAGGGCTCATGTTCAAGTACCCCTTATGTTACTAAGGCAGGCTAGAAAGACAGGGAAATTTGGGGGGAACATGGGAAGGAGAGGGCTTCTCTCACCCCAGGTCTGAGCCTTATGGCCAAGAGTTCCAGTACAACCAAAAAAGGAAAGCTGCTGACAGAAATTGCCAGCATACAAACTACTGCTTTTCTAACATCGCACTAAAACAGATTATGGGCTATAATTAAATTTAACAGGCCTAGGTAAATGTCCTTGTGAGTAGATGTAGTTAGAATTTCCTTGACTATCCCAATCTAGACATTTGAACAATACACCTTTTAGTATCTGTCGATCTATACTGTGCACCTACTGGGACCCCATTGAACAATGCAACTTCAAAAGCTCCTTTGCCAAGACAACTAGGCACACCTCCCTCTCTCTTGAGAGGCCCACATCCATGTTCTGAATGTGTACCATTATTTCTTTAGATGTCTGTCTCTCTTTGTGTACCCCTGTGCTTTACCCTAAAGCTGCACTATCACTTACCTTTATCTAATTGCCAACGATCCAGCAATTCCCTGAGTAGAAGTCCCGACAAGGAGAACTCTTCAGAACTGACAGTAACGCTGGGGTACAGAATCACCCAAACCCTGCCAACATTACAAAATAATACCCCAAAGCACAAGACTAGTGGTGATAGCAATTTAGATATGCCAAAGAGAAGCCGTAAGGTGTCCCCTTTTAGTGAAAAGGTGAAAATTCTTGAAAGATAAAAATCACAGGCTAATGCTGCTAATCTAAGTAAAGACAAATCTATCCATGAAATTGTGACGAAGGAAAAAGGAAATCATATTACTTTTGCTGTTGTACCTCAAACTGGAAAAGTTCCAAGTTAAGATGGAAAAGGTATTAAGTTATAGGGCTCAGAATGATTCACTGTTCACTAGTAGTCTAACAACACATCCTGACAATTACTACAATATTAAGTCAGTATCTAAGGTGTTGTTTTAATATCTTCTTGATACTAATAACTTATGTATGGACTATGCTATTGTTGGGTGCCATCAAGTCAAGTCTAACTCAGGGTGACCCTATGTACAAGGGATGAAACACTATCTGACACAGGGCAATGCTGGGCACTATATGCTGCTTTACTGCTATTCATTGAGTTCTCGATAGTAGATTTTTTTGGGGGGGAGTGGGTTACCATGTCCTTCTCTTCTCCTAAGCTTACAGTGCCCAGTGATCCCAGACAGTCTGCCATCCAAGTACTAGCCAGGCCTGAGTCTGCTTAGCTTCTGAGATCTGATGGCTTCTGATGCCAGGGTGATACAGCTGCAGGCTATGGACTATCACATAGTAGTAAAGCATATGGAGACTTACATTTGTCACTTTTCTCTAACAGGAGTTAACATTACCCTGAATAGAAGAAAGCTAATAGCAGCAACATAATGGCATTCTAATAGAAATTAAGAGATCAGAGATTTATTCCTGGCTAAACTAACAAATGACTAATGCACTAGGGAAAAGCCATAGAATATTCTTAGGTGGCAATGTGTCCATCCCTGTCGATAAGAATGTAGCGTAGATTGTCTCTGTGAGACCATGCATATTTACGACTCAATCTGAATATAACATCCAGTTAAAGTATCTTTGGAAACTGAGATTTTCTCTGTTAAATGTCTGCCCCAGAAAGATTGCTAACTGACCTAGAAAAATGGCACTATGAAGATAGCAATATGCCATTGAAAGCCCTATGAACAGCAGAGGAGCACTGACAATAGTGCTGGGCATGACACAGTGTCAGAGGGTGTTTCATTCTGAGGTACATAGGGTCACTATGAGTCTGATCCAACTTGATGACATCTAACAACAACAACATTGACAAAATGAAAATATGTGAAAAGAAAGATTTACAGCTTCAAAATATTTTTATTGAAATAGAATTCATATGCTAAAATTTAAGTTGTATAATTTGGTAAGAATTCATATGTATACAGCTGTGGAACCATCACAACAATCAAGATAATAAACCCTAAAACTTCAAAATTTTCTCATGCCCTTTTGTAATCTCTACAGACCTATTTGCATTTCTACAAACCTCTCTTTTCATCCACTGATGTGCATCAATTTTCTTTCGGTCACCATACATTAGTGTGTGGCTTCTAGGATTTTACAGAAGTGGAATCATTCTGTGTGCATTTCTCTTTGTATGGCATCTTCCTCTCAGTATAATTATCTGGAGATGCATAAGTGATTTTTCAGGAATCAAGAGTCTACCACTGCTCTTTATTGCTAAGTAGCTTTCCATTGGGTAAGCATTGTACAATTGTCTATTTACATGTTGATATATATTTGAGTTGTTTCTGGTTTTAAGGTTTGTTATGTATTAAATTGTATCCCTTCCCCTAAATTCACATGTTGAACTTCTCACCCCCCTAGTATTTTAAAATGTGAAATTATTTTGAAATAATGTCATTGTGTATATAAATAATGTAGTTAGAATGAGACTATACTGTGGTATGTGGGCCCCTCATCCAGTATAACTCATATTCTTATGAAAAGGGACACTATGTATAGAAAGAAGACAATGTGAAGGCAGAACATCACCTACAAGCCACGGAATGCCAGCATTCCATTGTATCTACAAGTGAAGACTGTCTTCTTTCTTATCTGGCTGCTTTTTATTTGCTTGATATTCTGTCTATCCATTAGTGATCACCTATCACCATACATCAAATATATAATCATGTATTTATTTTTTGCCTTATTTGACTTGTTAAAATTTCTAACTCAATTAGAATTGATAAGAATGGAAATCTCTGTTTTGTTCCTGATCTTAAGGGGAAATTCTTGATTTTAATATTTTAAGTTTGAATGTACTGTTGATGATGTTTCCTAGGCCCTCTTCACCAGGCTGAGAAAGTTTAATGACAGTCCTAGTTTGCTAGGTTTATTATCAAAGGTTCATGTTAAATGGTTTCAAAGGTTTATGACTATAAAGATGATCATATGTTTTCTCAATTTTTAATTTTTCAATTTTTCATATGATACATTCTCTTCATTCATTTAAGAATGATAAATAAATTTTGCAATCCTGGGATAAATCCCATTAGGTCATGTAGTATTGCCGGTTTATATGTTGTATTCAATATTTCAAAAAAATTTTTATTGGAAATTTTTAATATACACCTTAATGTGATTCACTCTGGCATGCTTTTTATTGTGACATTTCCATATATGCATTTTGTTGTACATTATTCATATAGGTTCCCCCTTACCCTCTTGTATGCTTCCTCCCCCATCCCACCTTCCCCATCAAAGACTTCTCTACCATTTACTTGTCTTTTTATGGTAATATTTTTCTATATATCCTTGGGTTCCAGTTCTGTTTAAGATAGAAACTTTTTCTGTACTGAACTTTCTTTTTACCTTGTCATAACTATTACATGCATTGTGTAGACCATGTATAATAATGCCATTCTTAGCTTTTTTTTCTATTATGATCCATACTTTGTATAGGATTTTTTCCTTCTTATGATTTTGATTCAGCTCCCACATGAGTGAGAACATGTAGTGTTTCCTTTCTGAACTTGTGTTTGTTCACTTAAAATAATTTTCTCCAATTCCATCCATTTTTCTGCAAATGGCTTTATTTCATTTTTCTGATTGCTGAGTAGTATTCCATTGTGTATATGTACCATGGTTCTTTTTTTTTATGCATTCTTCCATTGAAGGGCACTTTGGTTGATTCCATATCCTTGCTATTGTGAAAAGTGCTGCATTGAACATGGAGATGCAGGTGACTCTGTGGTATGATGACACATCTCCCTGTAGGTAAATTCCCAATAGTATTATAGCTGGGTCACAGGGTAGATTTATTTTTAGTTTTTTAAGATACCTCCATATTGATTTCCACAGAGAGGGATCAATTTACAGCTCCACCAACAATGTAAGACTGTTCCCTTTTATCCACAATATTCTTAAGAATATTTTTATTTGTATTGAGGAGGCATATTAATCTGGGGCTTTGTTTCTTTCTTGTCTGTGGTTTTGATATTGAGGTGATAAACCCCTCATAGAGTGAAATGGCTAATTTGAAAGACATTGTGTAGGACTGATTATATTATCTTTATTTTTAACAGAAATCTAGCAAAAAAATGAACAGAGAATTAATTTTTTTTCACTACTAGGGCTTGAACCCAGGGTCTCACGATCCCATGCTTTGCAAGTGCTGTACCACTGAGCTGCACCCTCAGCCCTTTTTTTACTTTTTTAAGGCAGGGTTTCCCTAAGTTATGCAGAGTGTCTCTGGTATAGAACTTTGGATCCTCCTGCTTCTGCCTCACAAATTCCTGGGATTACTGGTGTATGCCCCTGCAGCCAGCTAGAGAATTAAGTTTTTTTAAGGGTAGGAAATTAAAAAAAAAATGTTATTCCAATGGATTGGGACTATCATGTTTTCTCCCCTTCATGTCTGTCGGCTTATCATGCTGTGGGACTTGCATGTTGCTGTGATAGCTGAAAGTTATGCCACTGGTATTTCAGATACAGGATGGCCACCTATGATGGACAGGTGTCAGCTGAGATTTAAGACTAAGACAGATTAGGGAGAAGGACCTGGCAACCCACTCCCAAAATAATTATCCATTGGGAACTCTATGAATAGCAGAAAATCACTATCAAATATAGTGCCATAAAATGAGCTCCCCAGACTGGAAGTCATTCAAGAAATAAAGGGGAAGAGTTGCCTTCTCAACATGGACTGGACCTTAGTGATGGGAATGGAGTAAATCTCCTAGGACCTCCAGTTGTTAATTTGGCATGAGTTAAAATAAAAAGAAAAACATCAACTGCAACAATGGGGTCAAACATAAAGTGATCTTGCATATGGCACACAGTGTTGGGTGCTTTCTTATTCTGTTATACATAAGGTCTCTATGAGTGAGACCTGACTCAAAGGCATCTACATCATCATATTTTCTACTTCTTCTTGGGTGAGTTTTGATAGTTTGCATTTTACAAGAAATTTGTTCTTTATCTCTAAATGGCCAAATGTATTAGCTTATTCAATATGTTTATTGTCCTTTAATTGTCTGTTTGATATTTATTAATGTCAACACTATTACTCCTGATATTGATAGTTCATATTTATCCTTTTTTTCTTTTTCTTTTTATCTGTACTTATCAGTTTCACTGCTCTACTAAAAGAACTAACTATAGGTTTCATTGACATGCTCTGTTTTATGTTTTTTTTATTTCTATTCTGAACTTTAGAATTTCTTTATTTTGAATTAATTGTGTTTAATTCTCCTTCCTCATTTTGTTTCATAAGGTGCCTGTGGAGGTGTATTGTTTTTGCTTTGAGACTGTTCTTTTCTCAATATGGAGGAACCTTAGAAAACTAAGAATAGACCTATCATGTAACTCAGCTATACTACTCCTGAGAATATACCCAAGGAAAAACAAGTCATCATATGATGGTGACACCTGCACTTTCATATTTAATGCAGCACTTCTCACAATTGCAAGGATATAGAATCAACCAAGATGTCCATCAACAGAGGAGTAGATTGAAAAAACGTGGTATATATACACAATGGAATATTACTCAGCAATAAAGAAGAATGAATTTATGTCATTTGCAGCCATATGGATGGAACTCGAGAACATGATTTTAAGTCAAAAAACCTGGTTCCAAAAATAGAAATACCATTTGTTCTTTTATATAGGAGCTGAATCTAACTTAAAGGAAGAAAAAAATACTACACATATGTTGTTGTTAGGAGCTGTTGAGTCATGTCCAACTCTTAGCAACCCTCATAGGGTTTTCAATGGCTGATTGCTTCGGGATTGCCTCAGGAGTGGACTGCCGCATCCTTGTCCCATTATACATAAGTAGATTTATAAAAATAAACAGTCATACTTACTTAAGAAGTGAAAATGTAAGCAGAGTAAAAGGAAGCAGGGAGGAGATTTAGCGGGTGGGAGAGGAGGTTGTAGAAGGACAGAAGGGGAGGAGAAATAATATAGATAGGGAAAGGAAGAGAGGAAAATCACAAAATAGATGATGCAACTATATGAATACATGGGAAAAATTAGGGGAAAGCAAAAAATCGATGAGAATATAACCCATGATTACATACGATTTTTGTTACATATTAATTAAAATTCCTCCTTTTTTCTTTTCTATCCTCTAATTTAAATGGTTCTATGAAAATGTACATTGATGAATGTGTAAGCAAGAGTAATGTAACAGTTGCATAACAGAGCAAAAGACTTATTCTGTGTCCACCAACATTTACTAATAAAAATGAAATACGCATATACATATGTTAAATAAATTAAAAGGAATAATGCAGCTTTTAACTTTTATCAAGAGAGTTAATGAATTTTGACTTCTTGACTCATTCTTAAACATTCACATTTGACTCCACTTCACTTCTCTTTTACCTGAAGAAATTATTTTATATAATATCCTGCAGTTTGAATGCACAGTTAATAAGCACTTTAATATTCTTATTGATAATGTTCATTCTAAAGAATATTTTTGCTGGACACAGGACTTTAGGTTAGCTATTTCCATGCTCACCATCTTACATCTATGCAACCCACAACTATACAAATTATTGTGCACCCCTATGTCATGTTTCAGGTTTTGCTTCTAGATACATTGAAGAATTTCTTTTATTTCTGGATCATCATAGTATTACTCTGATGCGCCTAGGAAGATTTAGTTATCTAAGTTTGATATTTGCTTACATTGTAAAATTTATGTCTTTCAGCAAATTTCGAATGTTTTCAATCAGTGTTTCTTTTTTGGTTTCATTATCCCTCTCTCCTTTCTTTTTAGCAGTATAATTACTCTCACTGATTTCAAATTGTCCCTGGATTCCCCAGGGCTCTTGTAAGTTATTTTTAATCACTTTTTCTGTTTCAGACTGAATAATGCCTATGGATCCGTCTCCAAGCTCACTGATTCTTTCTTCTCTCATATCCAATCTTTGGATTCATTTTTCAGTTGTAAAATTTCCAGTTGATTTTTTTATGTTTTTCATTTTCCTGGTGGGAATTACTGTTTCTTAAAAAAATTATTAAGAACGTGTTTTAAGCCGGGCGTGGTGGCACACGCCTGTAATCCCAGCGGCTCGGGAGGCGGAGGCGGGAGGATCGCAAATTCGAGACCAGAGGCAGTCTGCGTAATTTAGCGAGACCCTGTCTCAAAAAAGTAAAAAAAAAAAAAAAAAAAAAAAAAAAAAAAAAAAAAAAAAAAAAAAAAAATAGGCTGAGGTGCAGCTCAGTGGTCCAGCACTTGCAGAGCATGCAGGCGTGAGGCCCTGGGTTCAACCCCCAGTACCGGGGGGGAAAAAAAAAAACGTGTTTTGCTTATAGGGAATAACTAAAATAACTTCAAGTCTTTGATCATGCAAACATCAGGCATAACTTGGGTTGCCCCCATTCATTAGCTTTTCTGTTGAGAACGAAACTGCTCTCCTCATCTCCCCCTATGGTGAGCCCTATTAAACTTCATCCAGGATGTGGTGGATCTGCTGAAACCGATCCGGACTCGATCTGCTACTTTCTTCTGATGTTGTTTTTGTGTTCCGCAGATGATAAACAATGTGACTCAGCCTGGAAACTTGCTTACCTCCACTTCATGGCAGATGAAGTCCCTGTTCAGGGTTTTCATGTGTCCTGTGCTGGTGAGGCTCAGTGTCAAGCCAGCAATTTAGGTAGAGTTGATGCTTGACTTTGAGTACCAGCCACTGGCTGGCTCTTGTCCTGATTCCCATGTCACTCCCTGGTGGCTCTGGTTGCCCTGGCTCCTTCCTCTCATTCTTTTGGCAAGGAAGAAAGTTTTTTATTAAAATCTTAGCTCACTGTGCATGGCTTCACCTGTCTTAGAAAAGACAGAAAATGAAGAAAACTCATCGTGTATTGATTATTTTTCTCAAATATTTACTCTAACTAAAATCTATTCATTCCTGGTCACTTTATAAAACCTTGAGGTAAACACTTATTCATTTGTTTCTTTGTATTTTGTCAAGGTTTATGTGTGCAACTTTTGAGAAGATTCTTTGATAGGATTTTACTTCTCTATACCTCAGTGGAAGGTCAAACAACAATTAGGCATAACATAAAATTTTAAATTCAAGTTGGTTCTTTCTACTACTCTAAAGTTAATGTTTTTTTAATAAATGCTTGTTAATTAAAATAATATAAATTTCATTCTCTTTTTTCAGTAATGAGAAGTTGAACCCAGGGCTTCTCACATACTTTGCAAGCACGTTACCACTGAGCTAAGCACTGAGGTCATTTTTTATTTCTTACTTTGAGGCAAGGTCTAAGTCACACAAGATGCTTCTGGCCTCAAACTTGCAATCCTCCTGTCTCTGCATCATGAATCCCTGGGATTCTAGGAGCACACCATGATGCCCAACATAAATTTGATTCTTATTACTTTATAACTCATGTCCTGCTCCACTTTAGAGATTTCTACATAATGTCAAAACCAAAAAAGAAGCTAGTCTGTTAGTCATGGTGAGTTTGATAAGAGAATAGATGAGTAGGTCCAATAGGCAAAGGGGTCAGAAAAGTATAGTTGTAATGGCTTCCAAGCAACCATCACAGCCAGACTTATATATTTTATATTTTAAACAGTAGAAAGTTTTAGAGGTAGCATTATTTGATTTTTGTTTCTACATACCAACTCTGTTAACTGAGAAGATTAGTAATTGAGGATTGAATACCTAAGAAAGGTTTTAATCCCCAGCATTTGAGTAAATTTCTATCCTCAGTATACATTTTTCATTTTCTAAATAGAACCTATGCGGGGACCTGTCCCTGGTGGACTGGACTTTTGAAATGATTTCTATCGTTGAGTGTCAGGCAATGATTGCCCCAGGGAAGCATAGGTTCCATGAATATCAAACTGTCCCTGCATTTCCCATTTAGACAACAAAAATGTCAGGCTTTTATTATTTTACTCATTTATTTTTCCATTCACTATTGTTCATCTCAGAACAGCAGTGATGAAAACAGTTTTGGATGACATCTTCCTCTTCTTCCTGTGGACAATTCTTCAATCTATGCATTCCCTGTTTTTAAAAAATGCCTTGTTTGCTTACATTTGTTTTCATTTATTATGTATCTCCATCATGCCATTTTACAATTTACTTATAAAATAGTTCTTTTTAACAGTTATCTATTAGTGTATACATATATAGTATTATAATTGTGGTTTTACTTTGTGTATTTTGTTTTCATACTTTTACTTTTCCCATAGATAACACTCTATTGTTTTACTATGAAGCAAAAAGAAAAGGAAAGAATGAGAACTAATAGAAATGCATATTGCTAACAAGTGCCTTTTGACAGAAGTCCAGTTGTTTTAGAAGGTATTAAAATGGAATCTGTTTCTTATGCTTTTTAGAAAGCCATGAGTTTTAGTTTCTAACACAAAGTATGCATGAAAATAAAATTAGGAAATATCTCCATTACAACTATTTGAATGCCATTCTGTGTCCCCAGGGACATAGGTTATTTAATGGGTTAGACTATTGCCCTGAGGCATTAGTCATTTATGATGATGTCTTTCTTATAGAATTAAGAAAGGAAAAGTTGTTTTTTTAATAATCCAATGATGCAGTAATCTTTTCTTTTTTAATTAAACATTAATTTGCCTCCTAATGAAGACAAATAAAACATCCAATCTAATTAGGATTGTGCAAAAGGTACTGTTAACCTCAGTTAAGAACCCTAACAGACAACACACTTCATAAATACTGAAGCAAAACCTCATCTTATTCATTTCCTAAGAAGGTCCTCGGGATAAAAGCAGCTGTAAAACATTATTCCTCCTTTTGTTTTAATTACCTTTAATAGATGAGCTAGAGAAAGCATTATACATAATGCATCATGGTATTTTGCATAAAGGTAAACATAACAATGCACCAGGTGACAGGCTTATGACAGCATATTTAAATAGCTAGCTATTTTTTATTAGTTATATTTTACTTTTCTCTGTCACTCAGAAGAAAGGGCATTATAAATCTGACCTGGAAAAATGAACTATAAGAGAATTAAAAAATTACAAATGGTAATCAGGAAATAATACCAAGGAAAGTCAAGACACATGTAAGGCAAAGGATTTAAATTGTGTTAAAAACTACTACATATGGAGAAGATTTTTAAGACCAAAAAAGCACAGCAGTAATTACATAGAGCAACACCTCTTGTCCACAATTTTACTTTCTGTGGTTTTTGTTTCCTATGACCAACTGTATTCTAAAAGTATTAAATGAAAAATTCCAGAAATAAGTATCCATTAATTCTAAATTGTGCATCTTTCTGAATACTTTGATGAGATCTCCTATCATTCCTCTCTGCCCCATGTGTAATTTGAATCATCTCTTTCTTGGGTGTCCCTGCTACATATGCCTTCCGCCTATAAGTCATACAGATACTCTGTCAGTTATCTGGCCAACTACTACAGTATCACAATGCTTGGGTTCAAGTTGCCTTATTTTACTGAATGACAGTCTCAAAGCTCAAGAGCACTAATGCAAACGAGGCACCTGAGTATGTAATTCCAATTGAAGGATAGATTAATTCTGGTATTATATGGCAATGCTGAAATACATTTAAGAAAAAAACTAATGCTATCTTCAGCTCAGTTTGATCCAAGTGTTGTTTCAGGCCTTCATGTTGAGTCTTGGAACACAAGCCCTACCGATAAGGGGGAAATACTGTGGTTAGATTTTATCTCTTCACATGTTCTTTGATGCACCCACTAAATTTTAAGCACTATGTTAGTCTGTGTAGATGATGACCAATGGACCCTCCCCCGAAGAATTTTTAGGGGACAAGATAAAAATATAAAACAATTATGTTATCATCTTCAAAAATATCAAGATAGAAAAATATTCAAAATGATGTTGGAGACTTGAGGATGCATGACTGATTCTGTCTTGGGGAATCAGAAAATGTTTAACAAGAAAAATATAAATAAGTTCCTAAAAAATAAGAATCCCAGGCCAAATAGATTAGCCAGGGAACACATACACAGATATTGTGTAACTTTTCATGGTAAGTGCAACAGTATTTGCAAGGAAATAATGGTTAGTGGTCATATTTGAAAACTGTTTCTTTTACCAAACTGCAAAAAGACATAGATACCACAAGGTAGAGGTAGAACTGGGTAAAAATAGATAGTTCTTAAAATTTCCAGAACTATGGAAGTAGATTAGATTATATAATCGCATTTCAATCACCAAAATATAAAAATTCTTGTATATCTTGTATATCTTATCAGAACAGAGGAAGTAAAATAATCGCCTGAAGAATTCCAGTTCATGTCAAAAGTAGGAAGTAGTACTCGTGGATATTACTTTTATTAAAAAAGATGAAAGGATTTTGCATGTGTACAACCAAATCTTCTGGACATAATGTATGTTAAAAATGTTCATTGCAGGAAAAAACCCACAATCCTGAGGTACCTGAAAAAATAGACACAGTTTAAAAACAATTGTTTGTTGTTATGTGCCATCAAGTTGGTTCTGATTCATAGCGACTCTCACAGGGATTTCAATGGCTGATTGTTTAAGTATTGTTTTGGGAGTGGATTGGTATGTCGTTCTCCCATTTTTAAGGTGCTGCGGATCGAACCTGGGTCCTTAGAGAGTGCTGAGCAGCACTCTACCAACTGAGCTAAACCTCGGCCCTAAAAATAATTAGTGAGTTAGAAAATCAAGTGCAGTAAATTCCTCAGGATTCAACCCATCAGGTCATGGAAAGTATGAAAGAGGTATGAAAATATTTGGAAGATAGAGGCAGAGTTTTAAACTGCAGCAAATATGAGTTACAGGAGGAGAACGAGAGAGGTTGAAGAATGATAGAAAGGCAATGTTTGAATAAACCATTAAGGCAGAACCAAATAAAGCCAAGTGTTCTTGGGTGGACTACAACAAGATGTATTAATTAGGCAAAAGTACTGTGTTCAGTACCTGCTCAACAACAGTAGACATTGCCATTATTATTATTACTGAGCTGAGAAAAGTCACCATTAAATTTGTATAAGTATTATGTTCTGGATTTCAAAATAATCATTTTCCTGTATTTGTGATTAGAAAATATCATTAAATAATGTAACTGATTTTGATTATAACTACTAATTGTTTAATTTGATTAAAATCATGCTTATATAATTGCAATTATAATTTAACCACAAAATGTATACCTTGAGACGCAATTGTTGTTCTCATTTTGCTGGCTGTTGGCTTCATTTATATGCTGACATTGCTAAAGAAAAACTACACTAGAGCAAATGTTTCAGCTATTCCAAAAAGTAATTATTGCTGGGATATTAAGCTTTTTGAGACAGAATTTTCCTTGAGCTAAATGCGCTTTGTTTCCAGAGAAAGATCCATAGAACTAAAACCTTTGTGCAGGAAATCCATGAAAATTGTAACTGAACGAGTTCCTCCTCCTCATACTTTTCAAAAGTTTTTCTATTCTGTTCCTTATTCCCCATGGGCTTTAGAGTTGTAAAAAGACAGTAAAATTTCATATATTATTAGTACTACTCTTGTTATTAAAAGGAACAATTCACTTAGAAGAAATTTTGATTTTGTGTTGTTCTCATACATATGGGGAGGCAGTGTAAAACTGTAGTAAACAAGAGGCTAGCAGGAAAACAATCTGGATTTTAGTCACAGGCATAAACTTTATCATTTCATATAATATCTCTGGGCTTAACATTTCTTATTTGTACACATTGTACATTACAGAACCTTATATCACAGTTGTGTATGTATCTATATACAAACATATATATTGGTATTTGTTTGCTTTCTCTATTTGCTTTTTTTTTTCTTTGCGGTACTGAGAGTTTGAATCCAGGCCTTACACGTGCTTTGCATGTGTTCTACCACTGAGCTGCACCCTCACCCAATTTTAAAAAATCTTTTATCTCAAGACAGTGTCTTGCTATATTTCACAGGCTGCCATTGACCTTGAATTTGCAATTCTGTCTATGCATCCCAAATTGCTGGGATTATAGGGATGTACCACTATGCCTGGCTTCTACTCACTTTCTATTGCTATAAAAACCTTCCTCAAAACCCAGAAGCAAACCAAGATAAACCCATGTTATAAAAACCCTAACTAATACATCCTGTTACATTCCATCTAAGAACACATATATGGATTTGTGTTAAGTTAGCATTGTGTTTCCCAGAAGTATGGTATGCTCTCCACATCTGTATTTACTGATTTTTCTAATCTCCAGAAAGAAAATCTCCAAATACATTTTATTTGTTTGTGGTAAGTTGTCAATTTATCTGATTGGCCTTTGACTTCCTTCATTTGAAGAGATTTTCTCATAAAATAGACTCTAAATACACTCTAAATACTATTACCTGAAATATATTGACTTTCCAGAGAACAACTTTTGAGTCTTCAATTACAATATTTGAAAGTAAATCTTTACTCTTTTCTGAAAAAAAAAAAGATTTTGAGAAAACATTTTCTAGAGAAAGCTTCAGTAATGGTTTGCAACTTGATGAACATACGCAACGTCATAAGTGAGGAAAATCTCTTGGTTTCTGGCCACACAGATAGAATCAACTATATTTCAGAAAGCCATGAACTTTTTGTCTAATATGGTATTTTGGAAGAAGGACTGAAGGAGACAATTTTGCGAAACTTTCTAGAGCTTCAGAGAATTGAGAGGCACAAGGGATTATTCACTTGGCTGGGGGCAAAAGTCTGGTTTTTCAACACAATACAGAGTTCTTTCCAATATCACTTGAATTCAGATATCCCTAGCATTGAAACATAGATTCATAATCAATTTCTTGCTGACAAAGCCGTTGATGGCACAGGCCTTGCCAAATATGACCTCACTTATTTCAGGACAAAGTAAATGTTAGGACATAAATTCAAGTCTGAATGTATTGAAGAATCATGGCTTTCTTTGACATGAGCCTATCACGATATAGCAAAGTCAGCAATGAAAGCCCAGGTTCCATTTTCTGTTATACACATTTGTGAGTCAGGATTTTTAGCACCAGACAGCCATTAAAACTAAGAGTCAAAATTGATTGTATTTCAAAAAGAACTTGACTATTCTCATATTAAAGATCTTGTTAAAATTTCAAGATTGTATTCATGCTAAACAGCATCTTTGTCATTAAAATTTACTTTAGGTTTAAATTAAAATGCACTGTCCTTTTTTATTTGCTCAATTAAATATATTCCTTCCTTTTCAAGAGTAGCAATTAAGTTTTATATGGAGAAATAGTGAGTCAGATAACTATTTTACAAATATGTTCATATACAAGACATTCATTTGCTTTTCAATCAAGTACATTGTATAATGGGCTGGGATTTAGCTCAGCGGGTAGAGTGCTGCGCTGCAGTCTCTGAGGCCTCCAATTCAATTCCCAGCACGGCATAAATGGGAGAAGGACCTGGCAATCCACTCCCAAGGCAATCCCGAAGCACTCAGCCATTGAAAACCCAATGAGGGTCGCTATGAGTTGGATACCGACTCAACGGCACCTAACAACAACAACAACAACAACATTGTATAATGCTGTGAATAGGCCATCATGTACCATCTTCTACAAGATTTTGTAGTCCCATAGGACTTTTGTATCATCATCATCTCAACATATTTTAAAACTATTTAAAAATGATGTGCTTAAATGCACTTACAAATATGCATATATGTGTACACATAATGTGTTGAATTTATTAACACTTAACTAGTGACATGCCCTAACTGGAACATAGCCAGTGATATGCGGTCACTGAGACCTGTATTCTTCTTAAGGATGCAGAGATTTTTTTTTTGTTGCGAGTGGCTTATATTTTGTCTCTTATTTTTTCCACAGTTGAATAAAGTTTCAGTTAAAAATATCAAGAAATAACTTTCAAGTACCAAATATTTGGGGGAAGGGGGAATTATTGTCCACTTAAGAAATTGTACTGCAAGAGTTTTTATTTGTGAAATATTAATAAATACATGTTTTGAAACCAAAACAGTTTAAGAAAGATTTAAACTAAAACATAAAAGTTACTTTCAACAAAAAGAAATACCTATACTTCTTTAAAAAAAAAATACTGGTCTTAGTGACCTGATGCAATTAGTTATGTTCTAGTTAGGGCACATTGCCAATTAAGTGTTTAAACATGCATATGAATATATTTATTTAAATAAATATATTTATTCAAAAGGTATCCACATATTTTGTGTATATTAGGCAGATAGAGTACAAATAAGTGAAGCCTATGTTTGTTAAAGACAAGAGCTATTAAAGTCTGCATGCTTTTCTCTGCCACAAATCCTTACACTGTTTCTTAGTTCTTTTGCACTATTAGAGCATTAAGTTCTTAGCAGCCCTGTTTGGGGATTTTGTTATAAATGTTATGAACAATGGTTAAAAAGACAAAAGATGGGACATGATATGAAATAGGCTAAATCAAGCTATTCATAATTTGTAATTTGAGATGGATAGAATAGAATAAGAGAAGAAAAAGAGAGGGACAGAGGGATAGAAACAGAACCTGTTTAAGAGCTATATAATTAACAAATACCTGCTGCTGCACCACTATGGCATCCCATCCCATCAGATCTTGGAAGCTAAGCAGGGCTCGGCCTGGTTAGTACTTGGGTGGGCAACCGCCTGGGAACACCAGGTGCTGAAGGCTTGGGAGAAGCACCTGGAAACTCACTCCCCAAAAAACCAATCAGCTATTGAGAACCCTATGAATAGAGAGAAGTACTGTGTTTCATTTGTTGTACATAAGGTGGCTGTGAGTCAGACACTGATTTGAGGGCACTTAACAACAACAACAAATAACTCATGTGAAGCACTTAACACTATGTGGTACCAAACAAGAACCTCATAAACATTTCTTCATTATATTCACTCTCATTATTTGGGTTGCCAAGGTCATGATTGTTGCCCTTGAGAATTGTAATTCTTGAGAATTGTGAGATTGAAATGTGGGGAAGGTACATGATGTCAGAGAACAAGAATTGAGATTATAGGCAGAAGCTCTTAAATATTGCTTTCTGTAGCACACATTTGACGATCCTTTGTCATTCTCTGAAACATTAAAATAAAGAACAATGTCTCTTAAATCACTGTGGACTGTAGGTATAGAATTTCTTGCATGTATTTCTAGGCTGATATCAGGCCTTGGAAATGTGCATTTTTATGTTGATTATATTTTGAAAGCAATTGAACTGGATTTGAAATCTAAACTTCACTATATACCTTCAGGGCACATCAAAATCATAACCATGTCCTAAAGCTAAAATTTATTGTTACAATGGAACAGAAGTCAAGGAGGAGAGAGCCACTATGATTCCCAGAAATCAAGACCTAAGTTAAAGAAATATAGTGAAGACACACTAATTAGAGATTTATATTTTTTTCAGCCTTAAGAAAGTTTACCAAAATTCCCACATGATGCTATAAACTGAAATTCAAATTGTCTTCTCTCATGGAAATTCAGTTTCTTAAAATATTAGTATATTTTCCATACACAGGAAAAATGTATCTTAGTTTGTTTGTACTGCTGTAACAAATTACCTAACACTGTGTCACATACAAAGAACAGAAATATATTACTCATAGTTCTAGAGGCTGTGGTTGTTAGGTGCCATCCCAACTCATAGAGACCCTACCTACAACAGGGGAAACACTATTGTCAGTGCTTCTCTGCTGTTCATAGGGTTTTCAATGGCAGATTGAATTTTGGGAGTGGGTTGCCAGTCCTTCTCCCAAGGCTACAGCACCTGGTTTTCCCAGGCAATCTCCCATCCAAGTACTAACCAGGCCTGATCCTGCTTAGCTTCCAAGATCTGACTGGAACGGATGCCACAAGGCTACGGTTGCAGGCTCTAGAGGCTAGAAGTCCAAAATCAAGATGCCAGTAGATTTGATGTCTAGTGATGACCAAGCTTCTGCTTCCAATATAGCACTTTGTTGCTGCTTCCTCATGTGGAGGAAGGGAGAAGGACAAGAAGGACCTAGGACAGTCCCTTTGACTTCATAGAAGGAGTCAAATTCATAACATTACGTGTCCAGTGGACATAGGTGCTTCACATATTTTCATTCTGTAAGAACAGCAAATCCCTTGTGAAGATTGGAACAGAAGTGATGTATGGATGTATTTTAGGGGAGATCGTCTTAAAATAACCTTTTAGTAAATTTAAAGATGATTCATTCAAGAATCTTCACTGGTAGTATGACTACCCATATTGAAAATACATTGTGAAGATCGTACATTTAGGCAGTTGGAAGTGAAACAAATGTGTGTTTCCTTCATGAAATATGGCCTGTCCAAAGAATTCCTTTTGCATGTGGACAAATCTGTTACCTACCACTAATTTCTCCTCCCTATGGTAGGCCAGCCCGATTTCTTCTTTTATGGTAATCTGAGTTGGAAGTAGAATCAAGAAAAGCAATTTTCCGTGTATACCTATATTTTAATGGATTCCAGCCAGTATGAGAGAAAACATTTTTGTCACTGATCAGCCCAATACTTCGGTGCCTGCATATTACTTTAACAAGAGACATTGCATGATTTGACTATTCTCATAAAGGAAAAAATCTAGAGCAAACAGAATAGTCCTTATGCACCATTTTAATGCCCAGTAAATTATATGCTGATTTCCTACCCATGTCCTAAATAAATTTAAATACATTAGTGGAATCATACAGGAGCCAAAATACTACTTTAGTTAATGAAAAAGCAGATGTTGGAGAGTAAAGCATGTGTTTGCAGGAAGCTAGTCTTCCAGTGACCTATGCCCACACTCAGGGGACCAACTTCATTAGAATGAGCTTCTCTGCACTTCTTTCCAGTGGCGAAGCCCACCATTGGAGGGTACAGAGGAACACACACTCTCAGTGGACAGCCCACACTCAGAACAAATATTCTCAGGAAGACAAGGGGCCAACTATATGTGATAAGGAGTTCTTTTCTAAGTCATTGATTAGAATTTTCCATCCTTTTTCCCAAGGAAATTAGTGAAGGAGAAATAAACAGCTCAACATTGTTAGTGGAAGCAAATGTGCCACAATGTTAGGCGATCCCTGCCCCCTTGGTAATTCTCTCTTTTCCAAGACACAGATCTTGGAGAAGGGATTGTATTAAAATTCAAAACATTTATTCCTTGCATAGGAAATAACCTGTTTACAAGATTCATCATATTTCCAACTATGCCATTGATAGACACAACTAAGTTGAGCTTAGCTACAAAGGTCTCTTGGTTATTATATCCCTTTGCAGAGGTTTGGATAAATTAATCATGAGGAGTATGTGACAGGAATACTGTATTAACTTGGGTGTATGTGCAAACTTCTTGCCCTTCCGTGAGAAATTGAGTGAAGAGACAGTTGATGTATTTCTGGTCATCTATATGCAAGGACACAACAGGGCACTGATTTTAATGTATTTGACACTCCTTTGCGTGTAGTTATTTCTTTCACTAAAATGATAGATTTATCTTTTTGGTTTAATTGTTTTCTTAGCTTGACAAATCTTTCTGAGATGGGCAATATAGTAGCACGAGGCATCTAGATGCACCATCCTGTATGATTGACTTGAGAATTGGTTTGTATATGAGCAATGGAGAGCAAATTAAATCGAGTTTGCAGTGACATTTTTCCAGAGACCATGGAAAGAGAGTTCTTTTTACTAAAATGAGTGCTCTGGGGTCCATATTCAATGAGGAATAGGAATAAGCCTGTCAAAAACCTGAGATGTATGGTTCATACCTCTACCAAGGGATAGGAGAGCTTTAGTTGTGTGGTGCCAGTTCCACACGCCATCTGTCAAAAGCACACAGATACCAATTTCTTTTATTAAAAGATAATGATCGCACCTCTACTCATTTAATATTCAATATTCACATAAGAGCCAGGACAATTTTTCTTATGTTTATTTGGGAAACCTCCGACAAAGGCTATTCCTTTCTTTCTTCCTTTATTGCTCCTGAAAGTCTAATTTCCCCTGATGAAAATCAGTTTTTCCAATGACAGAAAAAAATAATTAAATATGTTCAGTTCATTGCTAACTTATCTCATTGCCAACCATATAAATAGCTGAATAATTGTCTGAGCACAACACCAATAATGGAGTGATATGAGTAACAGGAAATTAGGAGCATAGGATTTGTCTCTCTGGACAAGGGCTGGCACCGACTTTTATATGGCTTGTTGTTGTTGTTGTTGTTGTTGTTAGGTGCCATTGAGTCAGTATCCGACTCACAGCGACCCACATAGGGTTTTCAATGGCTGTTTCGGGATTGCCTTGGGAGTGGATTGCCAGGCCCTTCTCCCATTTGTGCAGTGCTGGGAATTGAACTCGGGACCTCAGAGACTGCAGCGCAGTGCTCTACCAACTGAGCTAAATCCCAGCCCTTTATATGGCTAGAGTAGGTATAATGAGTTATATTTACTGTCCTGTGAGTTGTATCCTTCCGTGTCACACACTGATGGAAGCAGAACTGAAATAATCCAAAGGAAAGTATAGGACAAGACCATCTCCATCTGTTTGAGCTGCAAAACCAGAGGCCAGAGTGTTTGGCAAACAAGATCCTACTGTGATTTGGGTAAGAATCCTCCAAAGGCTTGGTTCCCAGTCTATGGCACTATTGGGAGGTTGTAGAAATTTTAAGAGGTGAGGTCTAGATCCCTTGGAGTGTACTGCTGAGGGGCTGTTGGGACCCCAGTATGGTCCTCTTTCTTTCTCTCTGCTTCCCAGCCACCATGCAGTGACCAGGACCATCTATCATGGGATCCCTCTAGGACATGTGGCCATGTTGCTGTTAGGTGCCGTCGAGTCGGTATCTGACTCACAGCGACCCTCTGTACAACAGGGGAAACACTATTGTCAGTGCTTCTCTGCTGTTCATAGGGTTTTCAATGGCAGATTGATTTTTGGGAGGGGGTTGCCAGGTCCCTCTCCCAAGCCTACAGCTTCTGGTGTTCCCAGGCGGTCTCCCATCCAGGTACTAACCAGGCCAGACCCTGCTTAGCTTCCGAGATCTGACGGGATCAGATGCCACAGGGCTACAGCTGCAGGCCCATGTGGCCATACCACAGGCCTAAATGTAACGGGGCTGATTGACAGAAGGCTGAAACCTTCAAACTTACCAATCAAATTTAACCTCTCCTCTTTTTAAGTTGATTTTTTCAGGTATTTTTTTTTACAGTGACAGAAAGCTAAATAGCACAGGCCCCAAACAAGGCTCTTGTAGTTAGTTTTAATTTTAGACTTAATTTTAAATGAAGATTTGCTATGGAAGGTTTGGTTTAAAGAGAGACTCCTATTTACTTGTGCAATTTAATGCAAAGCTAAAGAAGAGATGAGGATTTGCCTAGTTCGTAACTACTAAAATAAGATTGAGTAGTTATGCTATGAGGTCTTTCAGTCATCTAATTTCATAATTAGTGGACAACACTCAGAAACTGCAAGTGGAGAGAATGTTCTGAAATCGGTATCCTTTTAAATTGACTCTTCACCAAACAGAGACTGCTAATGCAAATCCCTAGCATCCATCCAGAATTTGAAGTGAGTGGGTGACACTCACATACCCTGATTTTTTTCTTTATTTGAGTCATAATCTCTTGAAGTGTCAGATAAAATTATATATTCTCTCTCTGAATATATTCTAGCATCTGCATTACCATTTCATTTTCATTAAATTGTGTACAGTTCACTAATAACTTGAAAACAAATATGCGCACCTTCTCTTCTAATAAAACACGAATGTAAATTTTTGCCAGTACGATAGCATTTTTCAGGCATTTATTCACAAATAGTTGAGATTATTAGACATGCCCATGTTACATGGCAACCCCAGTAGGCATTCAAGAGATAGGTTTTTACTGGGGTGACTTTGAAATGCCTTCTTTTACTAGACAGCATGCTACTGTGAATAAAGCTGGTATTGTTAAGGATAATAATGTACTATAGAGCTGGGTAAGGTGGCGCACACCTGTAATCCCAGCAGCTCAGGAGGCAGAGGCAGGAGAATTGCAAGTTCGAGACCAGAGTCAGTCTGCATAACTTAGCGAGACCTTGTCTCAAAAAGTAAAAAAAAAAGGGGGGGGGGCAAATGGGGGTACAGCTCAGTGCTCTAACACTTGCAAAGAATGCAAGCTAGAGTCCCTAGTTTCAATCCCCAGTACTGAAAAAAGTACTATAATATGTTTTTCAGTGTTTTGAAAATATTGGTGTATAAAATATTATCAGAAAGAAATCCTTCCTTGTAGCACCTCTCAAATGTCATAAAATATGGTTTTGGGTAAGGCTAGCAGAGGTACAATTTATCTTCATGTCTAGGAGTGATTAGGAAGCAGATTCTTTCTCTTCTCTCTTAATTTTGCTTCAAAAAATATGAAACCTAACAGAATGAGTCTACTCAACTTATACAAGTTCACTTCTATTCCACACTTGGAAGGGTATAACACTAATGGTCATCCATAAATCCATGCCACCAATCCTTTGTATGAGTTCCTATTGTTTTCCTAACCCTAACCCCAGCAGATGCAGAAGATATTGATAATCCATTCGGTTTGAATGAGGCACAGGCGTTGAGATAGCAGTGGGGAAAACTTATTGTTCAAACTAGGTCATGTTTGAGAGTGAATGGGTCACTATGATAATTATACTGAGAAAAGTGGGAAAATCTGTCTTGTATTTAGTCTGTCTGTGACCTAGCCATTGTTGTTGTTAGGTACCATTGAATTGGGTCTGACTCATAGCAGCCCTATGGACAGCATATCAAAACACTCTCTGATTCTGTGGCAGGTACACGATCTTATTTATGTTTAAGCCCATTGTTGCAGACACTGTGTCCATTCATCTAGTGGAGATTTTTCCTTTTTTGGCTGACCTGCCACTCTCCCAAACATGATATCCTTCTCCAGGGATTGATCCAGCTTGACAATATGTCCAAAATACTTCAGATGCCATATATCCATCTTTGCTTCCAAGGAGCACTCTGGTTGAACTTCTAGGACAGATCTGTTGGTTCTTTTGGCAGTCCGTGGTATATTCAATAATCTTCTCCAGCATCATAATTCAAAAGCATCAATTCTTCTCCCTTGTTCAAGGTCCAGTTTCCACAACCATATGATGTGACTAAAAATACCATGGCATGAGTCAGGCGCACCTTTGTCTTCAATGTGACATCTTTACTTTTCAATATTTTAAACAGATCTTTTGCCACAGCTTTCCCCAAAGCAATGGGTGTTCTAATTTCTTGACTGCTGCTTCCATGGGTGTTGATTGTAGAACCGAGTGGAGCAATATCATGGACAACCTCAATCATCTCTCCGTTTATTATGAAGTTGCATACAGACCCAGTTGTAAGGACTTTTGTTTTGTTGATGTTGAGTCGCAATCCATACTGAAGACTATGTTTTTCTGATCCTCATCAGTAAATGTTTCAAATCTCCTTTACTTTCAGCAAGTACAGTTGTGTTATCTGTATAATACAGGTTGTTCATGAGCCTTCCTCCAATCTGGATGTGGCATTCTTCATAAAATTCAGCTTCTTGGATTATTTACTCAGCATAGAAACTGACGAGAAATGGTGAAAGGATACCGCCCTGATACACACCTTTCTTGACTTTAAAGCAAGCAGTATTTCCTTGTTCTGTTCAAATGATTGCCTCTTGATCCATACACAGATTCCTCATGGGTACAATTAGGTGCTCTGGTATTGCCATTCTTCACAGTGTTATCCATAATTTGTTATGATCCACACAGTTAAATGCCTTTGCATATTCAATAAAACATAGGTAGACATCTTTTTTATATTCTCTGCTTTCTGCTAATATTCATCTGACGTCAGCAATGATGTCCCTGGCTCCCCACCCTCTTCTGAATCCAGCTTGATTTTCTGGCAATTCCCTGTCTGTATACTGCTGCAGTTGCTTTTGAATGATCTTTAGTAAAATTTTGCTTGCATGTGATATTTGTGATATCATATGATAGTTTTCACATTTGAATGGATCCCCTTCTTGGGTATAGGCACAAAATATAGATCTCTTCAGTCAGTTGGCCAGGTAGCTTTTCCAAATCTCTTGGCATGAACATGTGAGCACCTCTAGTGCTGCATCTGTTGAAACACCTCTATTGGTATACCATCAATTCCTGGAGCCTTGTGTTTCACCAACCCTTCAAGGCAGCTTCTACTTTGTCCTTCAATACCATTGGTTCCTGATCATGAGCAACCTCTTAAAATGGTTGGTCATCAACCTATTCTTTTTTGTATAATAACTGTGCATTCCTTTCATCTTCTTTTGAGTTTCTGGCATCATTAACCATTAGTGTTATTAAAATTCATGGTGTTTGGAGTTAATTTTCACCAATGCCTTTATTGTGGCTCTCTCTCTTTTTCCTCTTTCTCCCCTACTTTTTTTATACAGTTTGATTTCTTCCATTGTTGGATTTGTGGACTCAGCATGTGTTATGGCTTTATCTCTCTTCTCTGGCAATCACCTCCACATCTTCATGCTTGGTTTTATTCCACAGAGAGACAAAATTACTATCAACATTGAATCTGACCATTTTTTCTCTCATAAAGCCAATATAACAATCCCAGGAATGGCTAATTGGTCCTGCTTCAGACATATTTATCCCTGTGGATTTTTCGTGGAGGCAGGGGTTTATTGTCTGAGTAATCACCAGTATATGGGGATGATGGGATGTATAACCATTGCCACATGAGAACCAGGGAGGAGGCAATTTGGGGCAGATGTAAAATCAAAAATATTCATTTTTTCAGAATGACACTAGTAAGTTCCTTAGATAGGATATAAAACTAGGTTCTGGAAATAAAAGCCTTTCCCTTTTTAATACACCATGGTGCCTCTTCTACACATAAAGATAATAAATGATGACAAGTTTTAAGCAACACATTTTTTAATAGATTTCAATTTGTTCTGATTTTAGTGGCCTTATTGCTATAGTTCTCCATATGCTATTTGACAGTGATGTATTAGTTTATTAAGATGCTGGGTTTTGTTAGTTTCCTCTGTTCTGTATTAATAATTGGACTCTAGTCAGATTACTGGGTATGAAGGCTTTGGCTGGCACTAAGCTATTCAACTTAAATGTCTAGTCTTTTCAAGGTACAGACTATGAACCAATGCTTCTTCAATTTTCTCAATATCAGTGGGGCAAGGGAATTCTAATAATAAAACAAAAAAAACTAACCTATTTTATTTATTTCTATATGGTTCTTATAATCCTGACAGAAGAGGCAGATGATGACATATTTGACATACTTACAAATTCAATGCCACATCAGAAAGAAAAATAGTAAGAAATCTAAGTTTCAGCGATAGCAAACATATTTGCAATCAACTTGTTTTCTTAATCTTATTCAGGAATGTGCTAAATTCCTTAACTCCAATATTATACTTAATTTTCAAAATGATATATTAACCATAGGTTGGGGTTTAGCTCAGTTGGTAGAGTGCTGCTCTGCACTCACTGAGGCCCTGTGTTCAATTCCCAGCACGATAAAAATGGGTGCTAACCCACTCCTGAAACAGTCTGCCATTGAAAATACTATGAATAGCAGAGAAGCCCTGACAATAGTACAGAGCGCAGCAAGTCAGGTAGTGTTTCATTCTGTAGTACATAGGGTCCCTATGAGTTGGACTTGATTCATTGGCACCTATCAACAACAACAACAACTTGGAGTACAGTTCCTCCCCCATGCCCTGGAATCATTAAACTGTCACTTGGAAGCTCAGCAGTCACCATCTCACCTTCACTAGATTTTCTTGCCTTGTGCGCTGATCTTTTTCTTCTCACACCTTCTGTACACTGTCTTCCACACTCTTTTCTAAAATTTATTCATGTTTTAAATCAAGACTCCTAGATGTACAATGACCTGAGTCTGTACAATAATCTCTCATAAAAAGGAATTTCTAAAACACTAGTACAAGTAGTTTTTGAACAGAGATAACCCTTGGCTATTTCCTGTATGAAATTCATTCTAGGCAAATATTTTCCAATCTTGACTTTCAAAACAATCATTACCGACACAATTTATATCAAACTAAATATTATTTTATGCATTTACCATGTGTTTTACCATTTAGGCAGATCTGATTGAAGGATATGTTCTGAAAAATCCATTTTAACAATTCATGCCATGTCTAACAGGGCTTGATACTCATGAACACGTTTTCTTTATGTATGCCTGGAAATCCCTCATAGACTCATCACGCAGCACAGGCTATACATTCTCTTCTAGTGCATTCGATGAGACAAAGAGCAACATTGATCCAACATAAATTGTGCAATGCACACTCACACTCAAGTGTTCTGGGAGAACAATGGTGACAAATGTTCTTTTTTCCTAAGAGGACGTTTTCCCAGCAGTATATCAGATTCAGAGAGACCTCAATGTACACTGATTCTATTTATGATTCAGTACAAACTGTATTTTGAATTTGGATCTGGTCCTGACTTAGCACATGCATTATAATCCTCTGTCATGGTGCTGGACAACAGCAAAATCATAGCTCCTAGTCATCCAAGGGATCATAAGGGGAAACAACCAATGTCCTACAGTCTACTGTGCAACTATGCTATGATGTTTAGTAGGTTAATTATATTCAATGAATTTTCAATGCACAATATTTTCAAATTACAATGGTTTATTCACATGCAATCCCATCATAAGACAAGGACTAACTGTACAAATAGGAAAAAGCAATACTAGTAGGGTAGATTATTTGTCTGTGTTATCTTTTGAAATGCTTGAATGGCTTTCTTTGATTATCATAAATTCTGCTAAAATAAATGTAGACATCAATTTCAAATATATTAAAATTCAGCACATAAAACCTCAAGCCCTTGGGTGATTATTATCTATATGACTTAATGTTCTTGTTAGGTACTGTCAAGTCAGTATCCAACTCATAGTGATTCTATGTACAACTGATGAAACTCTATTGTCATGCTTCTCTGCTATTCATAGGGCTTTTAATGACTGAATGTTTTTTGGGAGTGGGTTACCAGGTCCTTCTCCCAAGCATACAGCACATGGTGTTCCCAGGTAGTCTCCCATCCAACTACTAACCAGGCTCGACCCTGCTTAGCTTCTGAGATCTGACAGGATGGGATGCCACAGTGGTACCAATGCAGGCAAATGACATAATATACTGTATGTATTCTATTCAACACTTAATTGTTGTAATTACATCATTTAAATTTTACTATAATTACTCAAGATATGAGCACTATAATAAAAACTTCCTCTGTTACTTTAAAATTTTTGCTTTCTTTTTTTAAAATGTAGACTTAAGGAAGGGAGTAGGACCAGGTGAGCCACTCCTGAAACAACTAGCCATTGGAAACCCTATGGATAGCAAAGAAACACTGTCAGATATAGTGCTGGAAAATGAGGCCCCCAGGTTGGAAGGCACTCAAAAGACTACTGGGGAAGAGTTGCCTCCTCCAAGTGGAGTCTACCGTGATGAGGGAAATGGAGTAAAACCTCAGGGTGTTCAATGTGATGATGTGACACGACTCAAAATGAGGAGGAACAACTGTAAATATCCATTGATAATTGGAACATGGAATGTACGTAGTATGAATCTAGGCAAATTAGAAATCGTTAAAAGAGAAATGGATCACATAAACATTGACATTCTAGGCATCAGTGAGCTAAAATGGACCGGCATAGGCCATTTTGAGTCAGAGAGTCATATGGTCTACTATGCTGGGAATGATAAACTAAAGAGAAATGGGGTTGCATTCATCATCAAAAAAGACATTTCAAGATCTGTCATGATATACAATGTTGTCAGTGATAGAATAATATCCATACGCCTACAAGGAAGGCCAGTGAATATGACTATTATTCAAATTTATGCACCCACCACTAAGGCCACAAATGAAGAAAGGGAAGACTTCTATCAGCTTCGGCAATCTGAAATAGATCAAACATGCAATCAAGACATACTGATCATCACTGGTGACTGGAATGCAAAGGTTGGAAACAAAGAAGAAGGCCCAGTAGTTGGAAAATATGGTCTTGGTGACAGAAATGAAGCTGGAGATCACATGATAGAATTTTGTCAGACCAATGACCTTTTCATTGCAAATACATTTTTTCAACATCATAAATGGAGACTATACACATGGACTTCACCAGATGGAACATACAGAAATC